>OY744522.1:12318942-12376442 GCA_963556195.1 Sepiola atlantica | reverse complement strand
GTGTAATTGAAACACAAAAGCCGTTACATGCCTTAGATATAGCTGCAAAAATATTTCTATCACGAGGGAAAGAAGTGAACACACTTGCACACGCGTATGAAGCACGGCTTTTGACTTGGGCATATATATATATATATATATATATATATATATATATATATATATGTATGTATGTATATATTTATATATATATATATATATATATATATATATATATATATATATATATACTCTGATCGAACATAGACCAGAAAAGTATATATATGCTGTATTTTTGTTTGTCAGGTATTCCTTGTCTCGTAGATTATATTAATTATGTTTACCTTTCTTTGGAAGCTTCGTCATCTTCGCTAGACTAGTGTACTTTAACTTTTGTGTGTATATGATGGGTTGACATAAATGTGCCACTTTCGTCATACTTTTGTGTGTGTTCTTGCTTGGGAACATTAGTGTGTATGTGATATGTAGTTGATTTCTAATCATTAATGCAAAAAACAATTACGAATCATAACAATTCACTTTATTAATTGAACAATCATTCTTTTGTTTACGGGATTTAATGAATAAATTTATCAATGTACAGAAAATGGTACAAGGCAAATGAGCATGTTCTTTTATTCATTATACTTGCTCCGATTCGTATTGTTTGTACTCGTTCATTCTTGTGCTGTTCGTGTCGTTCGAAACTCACAAGTTTACTTAAGAGGTTCCATCTATCTCACAGACATTTGTTGAGATGTAGATGTTACATTATACATCGATACCTTGATTTTAAGCGCGTATGCACACGGTCGATCCTTCTACTTTTCTTTTTTTCTGATTTTTATAACCGACCTCCCTGGTAAAATAGTGTTCGAGATGGGTATATTTGCTGCTCATACGACGCTGTATTCTCGACATGTGGGTAAAAAGGACACACATACCCACAGCAATAGCTGTCCTCTTCAGACAATAACCTCCAGCCTGTAGTGGAATGGAGACATACATGAATGGTAACATTTAGTGTTACTAAGAAAACGCTTCTAATCCTTAACAATTATGAGAAACGATCATTCTACCTACTCTGCCCAACATTCATAAGTAACATGAATTGGAACACATTCATAGAAGACATTGCTAAGACTGCTGCTAAGAATGTCACCTCCATTTACCATGCTAGAAAACGTCTCATACTTGCCAGTATCCTATGTCTCTGAAAATACATACTTTTCCAATGCATGGAGTAGTGTTGTAACAGTGTGCAAAGCATTAGCGTCTCCCTCTTCGGCAGGGTTCCAAAGAGCCTATGATATTGGTCCAAAACTAACTACAAAGCTTCAGCTCTTGTCTCAACGCCGCAATCTTTTATCTATGTGCCTGTTTTGCAAGTATTTAGTGGAATATTATCCGACAAACGTGATGCACTAGTGGCTCTTCGACATAAATACACATGACCGACCTGACGATCAGCAAGATCCCACCTCTTCACTGTAGAGGTCCTCAGATGCCGAAAGGCTTTTGACTATAATAGCGTCTTCACCGAAATGTTAACCTTAATAAGTGTCTCCCGCTTCTTGTTTTCAACATGCAGACATTTAAATTTAATGTGAGCAAACATCTAGCTGCACCCCTACTTAGTTCATGTAGGTATGACCCATGATCCATCGTAGCTTTTACGTCTCAGTGGCAATCTGCCTCGTTTGCGGTCGTCTAACAAATTGTCGGTTGTAAAGACCATCCACAATCATGAATACTTTCGTAAATGTTTGATTTAAGATTTAAGTTTTACATGATAATAGAGAGGCGGTATGTTTCATAGAAATAATGTACGAATAGATAAAGAAAAGCTGAACTTTTTAGGGAAAATGTTATGAATATTTACTTTCAGTAATAAACTATGGTAATTCGCACGATTCAATAAATCTATGACAGAAGTGGTGATACGAATCGTGTCACAAAGTGTCACGACGGCGTGCCGTGTTCAAATTTAGTCGGAACTGTAAAAAGTTACTTTGATTAAAATTATGAATCTATAATTTCACATCTACAGTTATTGCTTATGTACTATGAAGACTTGAGAATAGAGTATTATTTACTACTTTAAGCATGGATAGAATGGTGAGCGTTTACTTTCTATGGAAGTCACTTCTTTTCGAAAAGAAAAAAACAAACTTGATGTCAAT
Source organism: Sepiola atlantica (assembly GCA_963556195.1). Lineage (NCBI taxonomy): Eukaryota > Metazoa > Mollusca > Cephalopoda > Sepiida > Sepiolidae > Sepiola > Sepiola atlantica. Next base: position 12,374,280 of record OY744522.1, on the reverse strand, counting down.
GATAACCTGGCGAGAAGGTGGTATTTCCCGGTTTACTCTGGCAAATATCACCCTTATGACATAGTAGCATCGGCTACGGAAATGACCTAACATGATATAATAATGTAGGCCAATCCTGTAGATCACCAATTACCTACAGTTTTAATTATTTACTATAGAATGTTTATATGCTTAAATATAAAAGTATGAAAAATAATTGTAATAGTGTTAATATTTTTACAAAACGCATTACCAAAAGAAGATGTATGTGTACATATATATATATATATATATATATATATATATATATATATATATATATATAATGAGCATATATTTAATAGACCGACTATTAAGTATTAAATAACACTGATTATAAATTCGAGCGAGACAATTCCAAGCAACTTGTGACGTCAGATTCGGTGCAAATTCCACCAGACTTCATTTATTGGACTCTTATTAATAGCCAAGATATGTCGCAATAACAACGATAGTTCCATCCTTTATATTTCTTACTATATAAGTAGATTTATACGTTTAGCAAAATAACTTCTTCAAATTTACAATCACAAAATGTCAGTATTATATTAGTTTAACTGAGATTAAACAAGTGGTATTTACATGTATAATTGTTATGGGAATAGACTATACCAGATAATATGCATGCAATATTACGAAGGATTACGTCGGCTCGGGCGGACAAAATTACAGAACACACATGCGGACTGTTATTTCCGTAGCAATAACTCGAGCCACCGACGTTGATGCTCTAGGTAGCCAGACATCTGAGATGCTACTCATGGGTAACAGGGACCGATGGTTGCCTACTATTATGAAAGGAAGATAATAATAATTTATTAAAATATATGACACCATGAATTACAACATAACATATATATGCATTTAATATATATGTGGTTTATCTTAACAGTGCACATCAGTTTCACACGACATCCTATCGTTAGAAATCTATTAATAAAGACCATACGATTTTATACATTGCAATGCCTATTTATTTATATTAAAATGCATTAATACGATCAGGATTTTATGGATATATTTCTTATTAATTAGTTATTATTTTATTTTCATATGAGATTAACAATACATTTTCGGTGAGATGTATCGAATAGATATATATATTATTAGACCGAAATAAAATATTCGGATGTATCAACTCGTTTATTGTCCCACCAGAATAACATTTCGAATATTTTGTTTTGGTATTCATTACTATTTATCAACTATATAATGTTTAATCCAATCGGAACTATGTTAATTTTGATGGGGCCCTGTATTCCTAAAAGCGAGTAGGTCCACTAGTTTTGATTGTGAGTGAGGTAAACTTTGTTCGAGCTTCGGTGCGAGTCACACTGAGATGCACCGAAGGGGTCCTATATGAGTCAATCATGTTTTTGAAAGATCCTAACAAGGTTTCAAATTTGACGCCGACACAAACAACCTCGTGTCAGAAAACGTCAGAAATATGAGTGAACGAAAATGTGTTTGCATGACTATCACACGTGTAGTACTGTGACGTCAATCCTTCTTTCGTTTTTAAAAGAGTTACGGACCGTCGACCTATCTGGGGGTCCTAAAATGAAACAGAACGACTTTGGAAGTGAGAGCGTAAAATTGACAATGTAGACATGCGTCTTAATGGCTGGATCTCCTTGAGATCCAGCAGTAATTTCCCGTGCATAGTCGAAGCCCCAGCGAAAAGGATGAATGAGGATCGAGCGAATGAATGGAAAAAAATCCTTCCGCAGCGAAGTCCAGAATAAAAGACTTGCATCTCTCTGAGGAAAAATTGTCTCCGCGTTTGTCTTCTGCCTGTATATAAAATTGTATCCATAGATAAATATCATTAACACCGAACACATCCAAAGATACACAATGGAAACCGCATGCACATACGGCGATCACAACAAGACGACAAAAGAAAATGTAAGGTAACTTTTTGTTCATCATATTTTTGATGTCCCAATCTGGAAGAACTAAAACAGTAAGAAAAACTGCACCATGTTTGATTTGATATGCTTAACGAACAATGTTTAAACTGTTTAAAATAGATACAATGTTTAATGAGATGTGTTTAATTAGAAAAGAATTTAAAAAAGAACTCTGTTTTAAAATAAACATGTTTTTATGACGTGAAGTGTTTAAAAAGTAATGTATAACAGGAATGACAGTTAAATAAATATTCCCACACAGCTATATGTTTAGAAGTGCCTATTAAAATACCTATTCAAAATGCCTCTAAGAAATAGGTTACAAAAGTTTGAAAACGCTTCTAGACTTTTCATAAGCTTTCCTTATTGCTAAGAGGCGCTTAATAGACCTTCGTGGCGATGATTTTCATCATATATAACGTAACGAATGTCTATGTGTTCAATGTAATAAATCCCCTTTGGTGCCGTGCCGCGCCCCTTTCCAAAAACTATGCAACTATATATATATATATTAGAAGAAAGCATTATTATAATCAATGAAACAGACGAGTGGGAAAAAAAGGAAAATTGTTAAAATTACCTTAAGGCCTTAATGAATAGAACAAAAGTAAAATTTTCAAATGATTTATTTTAACTTCTAAGCACTCTATTAACACTACATGAGAATAAATATATATTGCTTAAGTCGAAGAGATGATAGAATTCGATTTTAATACAATTTATTTTAAAAACAGGAAACAGTGGTAATTGTTTTCCCGGATGACGCCATTGAGTTTTCTTTCAACGTTTTTGATTGCATATCATCATTAGCGATGGGGTTATCTAATTTTAGAAATGGACGTGTACAAACATAACTATTGTGGTGGCAACCACTCATTTGCATATACGAATAACGTTACACTATAAATGTCCAGCCTAGGTATGCCTTAGTGTGTGTTACCTAAATGCCACCGGAAGTGACGTCGACGAGCGTACATGTCCTCCCACCAAGACTCTCTGACTCGACACCTTCATTTGTACATACTGTAACTATACCTTTTCTTTAATACACTTATTATTGCATTCTCTTTGTTGTTTGCGTTTTCATTGTATTCCTCACTAATTATTGTTCAACCTTGCCACCACAACAGTTGGCGACGAGATATGAAGCGTCAAATATAACAGTTTGACGAAGAACTATTTTTAAAAAAAAGTGTACAATGCAAAGTGTTGACGAGCAAACGGATTTTACGCTAAAGAAAAGTTTCAACTTAAGTGAAAAAAAAAACTCGAACGTGGCAAAAGCAACAATTTACGCCGTTTTCTGGGAATCCGACTTGCAAACGAATGTAAAAGTGAATTTTGTTTTGTCGCTAAACGACAAATCTGTTTTGTATTACTAAAGGACCAACTTGCAAACGAAAAGCGGATTTTGTTCTGTCGCAAAACGACAGGTCAGACTCGTATTACGAAAAGCAAGGAAGTAACCTACGAAAAAAAAAAGTTCACCAGTGGATTCTAATTACTGCTCCCCGTTAGCAAAACAAAAACTAAAGGAATCTTTTAATTAATAATTTGTTTGGCGGCGGTACTAAAAGGAAATACCATAGCTAGAAATTAAAGCTCAAGGAAAGGATTTTTTTTTAAAGTTGTCACTGGATAACGGATAATACGGTAAAACGTCACGAAAAAAAAAAAAGGAAGACTTATCAAAAATATTCATGCAATTATTACAGGCACAAGCTGACCGCGAGGAAAGACAAAATGAACGTTTTGCTAAAACACTGGAACTACTAAAGAGTAATCGAGAAAATGTCGACAGTGTTAATTTCTCCCATACAACTATCTTTAATAGTATGGACACATTTAATTATGTGCCGGAGGAAGGAAAGACTTTTGAAGCATACTATACAAGATACGAGGATGTCTTTCAACTGGACTGCAAAAATTGGCCAAATAGCCAGAAAGTGAGCCTCTTACTCAGGAAATTGGGTACATCAGAACACAGCAAATTCATAGATTACATATTACCTAAAAAAAACTGCGGAATTAGAGTTCATGGAAGCTGTGAAATTACTAAAAGAATTATTTAATCCAAATATATCTATTTTTCATAAAAGATGGCTGTGCATGAATCTAAGAAAGATGAACAACCAAGATTATTTGACATACGCATCAGTTGTCAATAAAAACTGCGATAATTTTAAGCTTGCGGAACTAACGGTAGAAGATTTTAAATGTCTAATCTTCGCACAAGGGTTAGTTTCCACGAAAAATGCATAAATACGCAGACAGGTGTTGTCTAAGCTGGAATCTGAGCAAGATTTAACCGTCCAGAAACTAGCAGAGGACTGTGAAAGGGCCATTACACTAAAAAAGGATTTAAAAAATATAGAAGAATCCGGAGTGGCATATGTAAGAAAAGTTAGAAAACCATACACACCAACCAAGAACTTTACAAAGAAAAGCAATCGAAATGGAACGGGATATTACAATCCTAATAACCATAAATATAAGACAGAATATAACAAGCCTCTTCCTAGATATAACTGTAAGAGATGTGCAGAAAAGCATTGGGAATCAGATTGTCCTTATAAGAAGAAAAAATGCTACATTTGTAAGAAGGTGGGACACAAAAGCGATTGCTGCAGATATAAAGATTACACCAGAAAGAGAGTACAGCAAACAAAATCAAATACAAAATTAGACAAAGATAACAAGCCTCTTCCTAGATATAACTGTAAGAGATGTGCAGAAAAGCATTGGGAATCAGATTGTCCTTATGAGAAGAAAAGATGCTAGATTTGTAAGAAGGTGGGACACAAAAGTGATTGCTGCAGATATAAAGATTACACCAGAAAGAGAGTACAGCAAACAAAATCAAATACAAAATTAGACAAAGATCGGCGAAAATACGTAAAAATGGAAATATTTAAAACACCAATAAAGTGACAACTCGACTCCGGCTCCGATGTTTCTATTATAAACCTGAATACATGGAAAAAGTTGGGTAAAAAACCAACCATGATGAAAACAGCCCGGACGGTAACTGGTGGTGGTATAAAATTTGAAGAAGTTGTTCTTCCGATAATATTAAACGGGATTACGAAGAAATTAAAAATATTCGTACTGAAAAATAGTGAAAATCTGTTTGGAATAGATTTAATTGAGAAATTTGGACTATGGGATAGCCAATCAATACATTCTGTAAAAAAATAGAATGTTCTTCTCCAACAACCGTAAATATAAAAGACGATTTAAAAGAATTATTTCCTGAAGCATTCACGACTAACTTAGGTCGCTGTAATAAATTCAAGGCCTCGTTTGAACTTAAAGAAAACGCCAGCCCAATTTTTTAGAAAAAAGCGAAACGTTCCGTTCGCTGGGTTGGAAAAGATTAATAAAGAATTAGATAGATTGGAACAGACAGGAATTTTATCAAAAATAGAACACAGCGAGTGGGCAGCCCCCACCGTATACGTAAAGAAAAAGATATTGAAATCTGTGTGACTTCAAATCTTGGGAGGGGGTGTTGTGGTGGCAACCACTCATTTGCATATACGAATAACGTTACACTATAAATGGCAAGCCTAGGTTGGCCTTAGTGTGTGTTACCTAAATGCAACCGGAAGTGACGCCAAAGAGCGTACATGTCCTCCCACCAAGACTCTCTGACTCGACACGTTCATTTGTACATACTGTAACTATACCTTTTCTTTAATACACTTATTATTGCATTCTCCTTGTTGTTTGCGTCTTCATTGTATTCCTCACTAATTATTGTTCAACCTTGCAACCACAACAATAACCAAGCGTATTATTAGCACACTTATATAAATATTTAATAACTACAAATTGTTAAACCATTGATTTGAATGTAACTAGAGTAGAAGTGCATCAAGTTATGCTGATCCCGAAAAACATATCTTCATCATTTCATGAACTTATAATACAAGCTTAATAATACTGTAGAATCAATGCACAGAAAAAAAGCAAATCGTGTATTAAAATATCGACTCTCCATTGGAGTAGAATGTTAATATAAATATTTTATTTAAGCCAATCAGTAGCGCAGATATTTAAAAGAAGATGTTGCAAAAGTTAGAGTGGTAGTATTAGGAGCCAATCAAATTAATACGTATACCAAAGACCATCTCCAAAATCAGTGTGTCTAAAAAAACTTCTATCACACACATTGCCTCATTGCCGATGTTACCTGTCGTAATTTCTCATAATCAAACATGCAAAACCATCTCATGCAAAGACAAAAGTTCATTGACACAATCGCAAACAGACTTCTCATGCTCTCATACATTTATTTTGTTTTTCAGAATATTCACGAAATCCTTACTTACTAGTTTATTACAATTGACTTTCATTCGTTTAGTTTTTCAAACTGTTGTCAAACAACTGAATGTATTGTTGTCATAGAGTGATTTCAGGTTCACTTTATAGTTGCTTATCTTACTTAAATATCTTGTTTCTGAAACAATTATAAAAAACGAATGGATAAATATGACACTACTGTTTATCACCCGCGTATCCAAATGAACTAATTCACTCGTTAGCATGGAAATATTCTTTAAGTAATTAAGTATTAACTGACCTACAGCGGTGTAAGTGTGTCATTAGTGTCATTTGCATTCGAGCTTATGTGGTTCAAGGAGATGTTTCAAATGTTAAAAAGATGGCTCGTTGAATAATTATGTGGAAAGAAAATATGTTTGCTAGTTTAAGGTTATATTTAAAAAAATTTTTTAAATGACTCCTTAGATAATTATGTGGAAAGAAAAGATAATAGCTGGTTTAAGGCGATGTTTCAAATTAAAAATAAATTGCCTCTTTGAAAAATTGTGTGGAAAGAAAATATGTTAGCTGCTTCGATGAATCAAGAAGGCTGGTTTTGTTTGCATCGCGAAAACGTTTTATTGCACAGTTTTTATTTTTTTTTTCTGCAATGGTGGTTCTTTGTCAATGTGCCCTTGGGGAATTCACTAAACACATTTTTTTTTCGTTTTAATTTGTTTCAGTCAGTTTGTACACAGAACCCCAAAATCGTGGAAATTCCTGCTGTTGAACACTAAACAAAATAATGTTCTTTCTAATTATGTTGTGTTGCTTTCCCGACCCGCTCCCCAGATCGCGAGGATAAGAAGCTTAAGTCTTTTACCTATTATGGACCAACTTGCCCGAGGCTTGTGTGACAGGTGCTTATAGCCAACCCCAAATATGCTGATCACCTTGTGATACTGGTGTATATGACCCTAAATAATCAACCCTAAGCTAAACAGACGTTGCTAAAAATGATGAGCCACTTCAAACGGGCAGATTAAATCTGAGACGCCCCATGGATTAAAAGTAATACATTGTAGAAGCCATTACGTAATTAAATTGTGTTAGACTTTGTAAGGAATTCTGATTCAAGAAGTCTTCATCGACATTTTATTAAAATGAAGATAATGAGTCCAGCTTGTTTAAAGTTAAAATAACCATTGTGTTGTAATGCATGAAAAATAGTGAATTTAGGGAAAAAATACTCATTCCATTTCATTACCGAACCACAAATTTTGAATTCTTACGACTTTGGTTTATTTGACAAAATACAACATCATTATTTACACGTAATTATCACACTACGTTTTTTGAACGCGAATAACTATGTTTAATTTGAAGAAAATAACATTGTATTTATGTAGCAAATGCCCCGGATATTTTCAAACATTGCATTTCTATGTTATTTATTCAAATCAAAGTCTTTGAATAAAGACGACATGCCTCATGGATATATGAATAATTTTCGTTTTTCCATCAAGTTTTAATATTATTTCCATTATTTCCATAATTTTGATAATATATATATATATATATATATATATATATATATATATATATATATATATATATATATATATATTGTATTATCTGCATACGTATGCGTTTTATCGACGGACTCAAACCCTGGAACACAACTCATGTTTCAAACTCAAATTCTAACGTTTTGGCTCACACAGTCGTTATCAACAACCCGATAAATCAGCGAGAAAATAACTCTTTTTAAAGACAGCCGTCGTCAAACTGTTCAAGTACTGAAGAATAAATGCATTAAGAGATGATGACAGCTGTGTTAATACTACTCACTACATAGCCCAGTCATTATTTTGGTGCGATAAATAATCATAAATATTGGTGTTTATTTACATACGTATACGTTGCATCCTTTCGAGAATCGTCAGTGTAGAGATAGAATTTAATCATACCGGTCCCCAAACTCGAACCTCTGAAAACGAGTCATATTTAAAACTTTAATTCCAACGTCTTGGTCTATATGTATATATATATATATATATATATATATATATATATATATATATATATATATAAAAAGGAGTCAGGCTACCAACATTTTTAGAATGTTTTTTCAACATTTATTTATTATTTTGTTGTTTTATCAGTTTGTACTTTTATATAACGCGTTTCAAGCAGTGGTCCGCTTTCATCAGATATGTAAATCCATTTGAAGAAATGTCTTTCGATTTGAGAGAATTTTGGTAACCTTACTCCTTTACATATATCATTTTCTCTCGTTAGAACTGCACTAATACTGCACTGCCCTCCTTTCTCTCTCTCTCTCTCTCTCTCTCTATATATATATATATATATATATATATATATATATATATATATAATGCAATCTCAAAGCAATATTTAACGATAAATCATCATGCCTCGATTCAAATTGCGCCGATTAAAAAAGCTAATTAAAACGAAATACATTATCCAAACAATCTATGTTAAAATTCAAAAGTAAACATTAATTTTATTTAACTAAAAAGACATGCAATAAAGAAAACAAAGTGATGGATATTTGTCAATCACGATTACATTTCCGACAAAACCGCAGAAATACAAGGCAAACAAAAATAAACAAATAATCAATCAATCAAACTAAAATACACCAATAAATAATCAATCAAAGAAACAAAAAGGAATAAATAGACGTAGTATTTTTGAACAATGGATTACAAAACTTTCCATGAAATTTTACTGCCGCAGGAAAGTTTTGAGGAAATAATCGCGATCAAAGTAATCTTCTTACTTGACTGAAGCCGAGGCATTGGATTAAAAAGGAAAGAAGAACGAGACTATTTTGCTATCTAAATATTTCGTTGATAATTCTCTACGCTGTTTTATACTGCGATCTTTTTTCCTAGCTCGGCGATTACATAGATAGACGGAGGTCTAAGAAGTGCGTGAAATTTGAGATACAAAACTAACGTTTAGAGAAACATTCCAACAAAAATAAAGGTGTTATTACAATGAGTCGAAATCTAGTAAGGTGCTTGTCATATCAAATACTTACACAATAGCTTTGTTCGATTATTATTTTGCAATTGTTCGGATGTGACTTAATTTGAATCAAGTTATTGTTTTTAACTTTATGTTATGTGGGTGCTGATTAAAACATTCAGAAATGCAGAAAAGTTAACATTTAATACTTTTTTGTTCACCAAGCTTCAGTTTTAAACTTAAAATAGTTTTGCACGTTTGCTTGACATGTTTATTCATCTTAATTTAAAGAATCAATATATGTAAGTAAAATATTAACGGAAAATAGAAAACTATTTAAGCTTTTAAAAAGGTAATAAAATGTTAAACATCAACAAATATGTTCACTTTTAATTCACTGTGAATAAATATCACTTATTTAAAATATTTCGCTTACATATGCTATATTTAATATGCTATATAAATATGCTATATAAAAATATTATATAACTATATTAATATGCTATATAAACATACTACATAAATATTTCATATATATATATATATATGTTACATTAATATGCTATATAAATAGACTATATAATAATGGTATATAAATATACTATTGGAATATGCTATATAAATATGTTATATAAATATACTATATACATATACTGTATGAATATGAAGTAATATAAAACACTATATTTCGCACTATATTTCGCAACTCGTCATTTTAAATTCATTTTCGTTTCGCTCATTGACTATCATTTGTCATTTCTCTTGATTAATTTCGTTTAAAAAATTATTTACATCTTAGAAACGATAGTTCAATGTAGGAATATGTTATTTTCAATAAAAAATATCATCCAGACATTAACTTCACTGGCACACTTTACTAGACATATAGCCACTCAAAGTCTAGAGAAATTCAAGGACTGTTATCATCACAATGGTAAACGGTCGTTGTGAAAACGCATGACATTTGGCAACAGCTATCGAGAGAAGCGAAAGGTAATGGAAATCTAGGGAGTTACGAAACTACAGGGAACACCACGTGTTTTAGCCAGTGAGCAATCATTTATAATTACTCGTGTGAGTAATCAATAACAACTACAGATAAGTCAACAGCAAATTGCACTGGAAGCAAACAGTAGGACAAGGAAAAAAGGCGAATATTAGGTTGACACAAGATTGATGGTATGTCTATTGTAAATGTATAAAAATATATGATTCTCCGTTGCAAATGAAATATGCGGAGTAACATACACATCCGTTGCTACCACAGAAAATGGCCGTCGGGCAGTATCAGAGAAATAGTGAGACTGAGGGAGCAAACACTATCCATACTTCGAGTGAAATTGCACAGAAACTACTTTCACCTCAAAAACTCGTCTAAAAGCTGGAAAGCCGTAGCTCAAAACGACGAGAAACTATGAGCAGACTGATTTTGAATCCCTCGGGGATCACATCAGCGACCCCCCCCCCCCATCTAGGGAAACCTCACTCCCTGCTTATCAGCGTGCAAATGAGTTAACCGAATGGGTCAAAGCAGGCATTGATGCTTATGTCCCCATGCGAAAATTCTTCAGCAAACCTCACTATCTTCAATGGTTCACCTCAGAATGGTCAGCAACTATCGCTGAGAGGCAGAAAGCATTCCATAAATTCGGCCGCCATAAGTCAACTACGAATAGACAGCAATTTATAGAGGAAAATATTGCAAAGTAGTGATAGATGAAGCAAAGAGAAGATATACAGAGATAACCAAAAAAACGCATTCAGTCACAGAAACTAGGTACTCGTGATTTCTGGAAGATCTACAATAGTGTGATGAACAAGGGACACTCGACAATTCCTCCGCTATCAAATCACAGCGATGTTGTTTGCACGGCAATTGATGAAGCTGAACTACTTGTCCAGCATTTCGCCTTAAACTCCACTTTGCACACAGCAAACTACCATCTCCCTAAATTCCCATTGCGGACGGAAGCCACATTTGAGAACCTGATCATCACTCCATCTGAAGTCAGAGACATCTTAAATACCTTGCCAACTCCAAAGCCTGTGGCCCTGATCTTATACCAGTAATAGTAATAAATAAATGCTCTGCTGAGCTGGCCCCTGAACTCTTCAAACTATACAACTTGCTGAATCTTGTTTCCCTGATAGTTGGAAAATTGCCTCTGTGGTACCAGTCTTCAAGAATTCTGGAGATATAACTGATCTTCTAAACTACCGCCCAACCAGTCTACTTTGCTAAAATCATTGAATCATTCTAGCGATAGCCATACACCTAGTTAATGCTAAACTTCTTTATGATCCTTAATACGGATGTAGACAAGCAAGATCTACCGCATACATCCTAATGGTCATCTCTGATCTTATATATTATACACTGGACAAGGCAGCTGAAGCTAGGGCGGTAGCACTTGATACATCCAAGGCCTTTGACAAGGTATGGCATAAAGGGGGTCTCCTAAAACTGCACTTATATGATATTACTGGACAAATATTTAATTTAATTAAATAATTCATAACAAAAACAAACATCCAGGTTGTTGTCGATGGCTGTGCATCTAAGCAACATGACATAAATGCTGGTGTACACCAAGGATCAATCATTGGCCCTCTACTGCTCTTGATTTTCATAAATGACCTCCCTGATCTCATTGAGACTGAGATAGGAATATTTGCTGACGACACAACGCTCTACTCTCATGATATGGGCAAAACCGAGGCGCACATATCTGAGACAATGGCTGAATCCTTAGAAAATGCCCTCCAGTCTGTAGGATTGGGGTAAAAAATAGATGGTAACTTTTAATGCCGAAGAGACGAAGCTACTTTCCTTCAACAACTACAAGACACCTCTTCATCCAACGATTGCCATGGCAAATAACACCCTACCTGGGAGTTCATCATTCAACCTCATCGGCCTAACTTACACAGATAACATGAATTAGAATAAATACATTTAAGGCATTCCCAATGCTGCTGCAAAGAAGGTGGGCTCCCTCTACCGTCCTAGTAAAGTCCTCACACGTGACATTATCCTATATCTTTACAAATCCACCATTCGCCCATGCATGGAGTATTGTTGCCACATCTGGGCTTGGGTATCATCCACTAGTCTCTCCCTCTAAGACAAGGTCAAATGAAGAGTAGACAACTTTATAGGTCCTTTACTATCCACCAAACCCCAGCCACTGTCTCATCGCCGCAAATACTTTAATGGATGAAATTGCTGCTCTTGTGCCCTTTCGTTGTAAATTCACCAACTCGACAATCTGTCAAATCCAATCTATTCACTGTAGAGCTCCTCAGATTCTGAAGAGATTTCTACTGGAAAAGCTTATTTTCTCGTTCTGATGGACTCTGCAACTTCTCCCAGCTCCATGTTTTCCTGACGCTATTGACATGCAGAAATATAAAACTAATGTAAACAGGCATCTTACTGCGCAGCTCCCAGTTTAGGTTAGTCCCCCCTCCCATCTTTCGCCGTAGCCCTTACGTCTACAGTGGCGGCCTGACTTGTTTGAGGTGAACTATGTTAAAATGGGGATTTATTTCCAATATAACACTGAATTACGCAACATAATTATATATATATATATTTATTTATGAATACATCTGACATTATTTATAACCTATATAGTTTATATTAAATTATTTGTAAATCACATAAGTGCAATATTAAATTATTGATAACTTACAATAAATAAATATTAAATTATTATTATTGTGTATATATATATGTATATATATGCATATACATATGTATATATATATATGTATATATATATATGTATATATGAATATATGTATATATACACACACACATATATATATATATATATATATATATATATATATATATATATATATATATATATATATTTATATTTTTAAATACAGATTTTAATCAGACATGGACCAGTGGTTTCTGACAAGAAACGGGTTGAATTCCCGATTCCGTCGTCTTCAGCATAGTCTGAAATAGTAAATGATGGAATTTCTTCAAAAAACATCTAACTGTTATGAAACGCTATGTACACAGAATTTTGAAATGGAGAGCCGACGATAAACGTTTAGGTCAGAAAAAGCCGTTAAAAGATTCTATATTTAGAAGTAAAGAAAGAAATGCACATAAAATACAGTTTAACTGCTAACAGACAAAGAAGTAAGGACAGAAAGTAATATAAATTCAACTACAAAAATTAAATTATAAACAATCAAGAAATGAATAAAAATTTTAAAAATGATAATCTAGTAAGAAAGAAAAAGAAATAGATAAACAATGAATATTGGAAAAAGAGAAATGAAATTATGTAGCACTAAATACATTCATGACGAAAGAGAATAGCAAAAAAATGATCAATATTTATTTGACTGACTGAATAAATAGATAATTTGGTTGCGTGATCCATCGTCTTTGATTGACACCAGTACTTTTCAACATCTTGTCACCGAGCCATACAAGTGAATATGAAGACGCTGATATTATTAATGCATTGTATATTTTATCTGGTGTATCTGTTTTGTTAGTAGCCAAAGGTCAATTGTTATGAAAGCGTTATAGAAATTCAAGCGAGCACTAACATTACTGATAAACTTACGCGTTGCTTTTAAATGTACGTAAACAATTATTTCTGTAATGCTTCTGATTCCCTGAAGGCGGATCGAATATATACGTTTCGATTTATTTTTTATACAGCTTTAGGACTCTACTATTTTAATAAATACGTACATTTTCTCTTTAAAAGAAACGAAACATCTCATAGAATGTATGATATGAATATACGGATCTTAAACATTTCATCAGAGAAAGGCCACCAAGTATGAAAAGATCTGTTTCAGATAAATGCAGATTTATGAACATACTTCTTTTTTTGGGACCGATTTTTCTGTTTAACAGCAAATGAACACATTTAATGTTCTGTACTTCCGAAGCAAGACACGATTCATTTGCTGGTGATGTCCTTAGATGTTTTATCCAAACACTAAAGCACACCAATAATAAACTCCCTAGTATCTATCATATCGGAAGGGCTTGTCTTAAAATGTCAGAGGATATGTATTGAATATGGCATCAAGGGAGTATCCAGGAGCGTCTCAAGTCTCCAAAATCTTTTTTCCCGATTCAAGTCTAGTACAGAGAAAATCATAGTGTGAAGAAATATGCAAAATAAGGCGATAAGAATACGGAAATATGTAACACTTAGAGATAGGGGAATGTCATGCATCGCTGACTACATATGGATGGAAACGAAATACCATCTACCGATGGGACGAGGTTAAGATTATAGGCAGAGAACACCGGTAAAGAGTAAGACGTCAACGAATAAGAGCGACAATGACCTCCGGAACCATTATTGATAAATAGTAGATTCAAAAATCATTAATATATATATATATATATATATGTATATATATTTATATATATTTATATATATATATATATATATATATATATTTAAATTGTGAGATCATAAATATAAAACATTACCTTTAAAATTGTCTCATCAAGAAAAGAGAATGCTCAATACAAAATACAAAATAAATAAAAAATTAGAATAAAAATTAGAAAAAAGAATGATATTTAGTGAATCCTCAAGTGATTTAAACGAGGAATATATCAATACACATTTTTTCTTTCGTTAACCCATGGATTTTCAAAAAATGCAAGTTTATATTATCAGAGATCATCGGGATACATATTTTGTATATTTTTGTAGTTTTCAAATATCTGTAATATAATTGTTTACTGATTTATCCCGATGATCTACTCTTATGAAAGCTGGCATTTTTGAAAACTTACGAAAAGGAACACATATTTATTGATATTTTTTTGTTTAAACTACTGGATGATTCAATAAATATTGTTCTTTGTCCAATTTTTAGTCTTATCATTCATTTAATTTGATTAATATATATATATATATATATATATATATATATATATATATATATATATATATATATATATATATATATATGAAGCAATCCAACAAAAGATATAAGCGTCAACTAATATCTTATAATTAGTGAAACATCCGGATAAAAAACTGAAGCTCAATATACTGGGTAGAGCATTAATATTATAATATAAAATGAAGTAATAAAATATATAAATATATAATCAAATAATACAGAAAGTCCAATCAAAGTTCCAAAATCCCGATAAGTGCAACCCAAGTCAAATCAAAGTTCGTTGTTTAATTAGAAAACCCGTTAAATCCGAATTGAGCAAAACAAGACTGAATCCCGGTCGCATCTTGCCATCAGAGCGTAAAAATAAGTAATCTTATCTCCCCAGCGATTCAACCAGACATGACAAATCCCTAACGAAGAGAAGGCGATATTAAATAGTCTACATCTCTGAATGACTTTAATAGATCAGAAATTGTGACACAGCACATATCGGGATTTTGGAACTTTGATTGGACTTTCTGTATTATTTGATTTATTTATCATTAACATTGAATATTGACACATTTCGCGACTGGATAACTTTGCCAGCCCCTTCAATTTCACGTATATGGACTGCTGTTTATAACTTGGAGTAATGTCTTTCCTAATTATGCTTCTCAATTTGTATGACCTGGATGGACTGTATGGATTCAACAAAAAGTATGTTTTTGGGTTGTTATGTTTGATGTTATGTATGTTTATGTATTTGTGTATATAATTTTATATATTTTCAAAGCGTAATTTTATTACCTTTAGTAGTATAACTGCGGTAATGGTCCTCTGAAGAGAAGAATTATCTTTGAAAACTCATGAGCTAAGGACTTAAGGATACTTTGCTTGAACTTTGAATTCTAATAAAATTTGATTGACACCTAATTTTATAACTTTATTTTATATTATATTATAATTATATATATATATATATATATAAAATTCAGAAAAATCAAGAAACGTGTTTTTATATATATTTATTAAATGAATAAACTCATTTTTTTCTAAATTTATAGACATATATTTACATTTAATAAATATATAAAAATAACGTTTCTTGTTATTTTATAAATTCTGAAAAAACACTTTTAAAAAGTATTCTTACTGATTTGTGACCTATCTTATATTTAAATAATATATGTTCTCTATCTCTCCGAAACAGTAATTCGGTCTGCCATTTATAAATATGCAATTTTAATAAAAGATACGTGTACACTATCATATAGAGATTTAAATACGTGATGATAAATTAATTAGAGAGAAAAACACAATAGAAAGATAACAAGAAAGAAGAAAAGCAATGAGATTAAAATACTATGTTTTAGTATTGTTAAATTGGAGTTGGAGACACGTGCACGATTACAGCTTTCCGGGCCTACCGCAATTACAAACTAACGTCTCATTTTCATAAATAAGTGTATGCAAATGTATGTAAGGGTTATCTTTACATTTTTCGAACACTGATTGTTTCATAATTTTCAACAATATTCTCATGATACATTGCCTAGTCTAGCTTGATGCATCAACTTTTATTATGTGATATTCGCATTATTATTAGCTCTATCGATACAATGCATTTCAACAACTATTTACAACACCTTGACCTTTAGTCTAGGTACAAAATGCCTGAGGTAATGTTCTATTTGTTTTCCGATCTAAAGTGTCCCTACATTGAAAATAGCTTTCTGTCTAACTTTACCCTCGTGGGGAGTAAAGTAAATTAGAAAGAAGACGTGTTTTCAAGATACGTCAATAAAATCTGAACACCCAGCGATGAAAATGCAATTGCACAATGAAGCGATATAGACAAACGAAAATTCTATTCCAAACTGAAGCAACAAAGACTGACAAATAGTAATAACTCGCATAAACGTACGTGGACGCATCTAACATCTTATGTGTCTATTAAATTAAATGAAATTGAGACGTGACGACAGATCGACCGACATCTTGTCGAGATGCTCAGATGCATCTAGAATCAGATGTGTCCATTCAATCATCGCGTTCAGACATGAAAATGATATTTCAATTGAAGATTGAAAGAAAACCGACGGACATAGTTTTTTTTAGATGAGTGGACGTATTTTAACTTAGATGCGGTGATTAAATCTCTATATTAAGTAATGTAAATGCTATGTTAAATTGAAGCGTGATTAAATCATATATTAAGCAATGTAAATGATTTTTTTTAAATTGAAGCAAAATGAAAAACCAACATAGAAACAGATTAGCATTTATATATTAATTAGTCACCACTTACAAAGGCCAAATGCCATTCGAGGTTAAGAGTTTAATGAGATTGTCAGTGAGGTGATAAACAACATATGAGAAGATGTATAAGGATGAATGGAATAGTCAACATTTGATTATTTAAGATGACGGTTCAATACCTATTTGCTCACATTGGACTTGAACACGGCCATGTTGTAGCCTTAAAGGAAGCAGTTCAATGGAAATGTGTTCGACTAATGAGAGGTTCTTGGAAAGAAAGTCTGTCCATAGAACATTCCGTTTGGATTCAGGTGCACATAAGAATAAAAGGAACGTTATTTGCAGAAGTGTTAGAAAGGCAGATTAATGCTGTTAATATTTAACAGTCACCTGTTAAATATTAAATGTGAGAGATAAGGATTCATTTGATATGGTAATAATGATAAAGTAGAGAAAGGGTATCAACGTCTATTCTGTGAGAAAGGGGGTGTCCAGAATAGAAACTGTGTAGAAGAGAAGCTGTCCAGAAGAGGCTAACACATTCCAACTGATAGTTCGTTGCAAATCTCTTGTCTTTAACTTAAAGAGTTCTTAAATATTTCCTAAAGAATTCTTCCATATTCTCGCTGCTTCACTTGATGAACATTTGTAGGATGCCAACATATTCAAATTCCGATCACCAGCTATTAGAAAACTGTCCCGGGCAGAATCGTATTTATATAAAGAGATACTTCACTAACTGTGTGACAAATTTATTTAAGGAATTCGATTTTGGTTACCTACCACACCGAAGAGGTCAATTCCTTGGCAGCAGAGAAATTGGAAATACGATTTATCTTGTAGCGCGACGAATAAACAACAGAGAAGCATCTTGAACACTGTTTTGGCTAGCAATCTTCAATTGGACAGTTCCAATCTTCAAAGGTCGGCTCATCTGTCTGCGTAACGTGAGTTTTTCAAATTCTACACGTAGATATAAGATCTTCATATCATTACTTACTTTATATCGCCGGGAAATCTTCCGGGAAATATCAAATTATCGATTTATAGCATGAATGATTACTATTTTTATCTTCTGCCTCTCTCTATATATATGCAT
The DNA here is from genome assembly GCA_963556195.1 of Sepiola atlantica. Taxonomy (NCBI): domain Eukaryota; kingdom Metazoa; phylum Mollusca; class Cephalopoda; order Sepiida; family Sepiolidae; genus Sepiola; species Sepiola atlantica. The sequence goes on along the minus strand of OY744522.1, from coordinate 12,355,830 downwards.
ACCTCTCTCTCTCTCTCTTCATGATTATAAATGTCGATAAAATGGTGGAGTTTGTAGTAGTCCCGCAATTAACATGTTCAAAATGCTTTTGTATATGGGCAATAGTTTCGTCGCTATTAATAGTCATTAATTAAAGCGATTTAATAAAATAGATACATTTCTAAAACACTTTTATTTACTTAAACTAACATCGTTCGCTAGAATTCTTACCGAGAGGCATACGCGAGAAGGGAAAAGTGAGTGACGAGTGGCGGACTAACTAGCTGACTGGCTATATATCTCTTTCTGGCTGGATAACTCTTTCTCTCTCTTTCTCTTACACACACACACACACACACATTATCCCTTCCTTCTCATCAACCGTTAACGACGACATATTATTATTTTTATTTTTCTGAATTCAATTATTGTTTTGAAAGAGTTGTGTTTTTCGATAGTAAAACGTCTGATTTTGCTAGGATGCTTTGAATATGTCCAGAAAATATTTAAAAATAATACATTTAAAAACACATTAGGCACAAGTCAGTAAAAGTGTTTTGAAAATGGTTGCCTGTTGTCATCCTTGGTTTATAATGATACAAATGTCTATTCTAGATCATCTTTGTCACCACAGTATCACATTTACACTAGATGTCGTTTTACTTAAGATGTCCCAACATTGATTGGAAATGTTCATAAATATACATATATACTAATTTTGTTATTGATATGAACGGGGAGTGAGGAATAAAATTAAAACAGACTACTGTTCTCATCTTGGGTGTTTTATCACAACGTTTCGGCCGATATATTCTTTGGATTAATTCGGAAATTATAAGGAGTATATAAATAAATATATATTTTACATAAGAACTCACAATTGTATATATATATATATATATATAGTTTTAGATTTTTATTTTCTATTTTAAGTTCTTAATGTATTCTTACAGCGCATTTAACGTTAAATGAACACTTTTAACAGTGAGTGTATATTTCGATGTCTCTTACGGTTAAAATATGTTTGGATAAGCGTTAGGAAGGAGGCACAGTTTGCAAACTACTTACACAATGAACATGGAGTTTTATCCAGTGTGTCTGGAATCTTAGGGTTTTTTTAAATTCAGAAATGGACTGGAAAACGAGCTGGGAACAAAAAAGATGATTATACACATGTAATAACCGATATGAATTTAAAATTACTTCCTTTCCTAGAAAACAAGTGATATCAACTTTTGCTGTCGATTAGGGTATATGTCGAGGGGGAAAATAAAACTGTAACTAAACCATAAACTGTTGACGTTAAATATGAATTAATGTGCACAGGTGCAGATATATCGAATATTGACCAGATATTGCCTACAATATTGGTTGCAATATCGAACGTTGTTAAAAGATGTCTCATAGCACCAGGTTTTAGCTGAGGATATTGGCACCTCATCATTTTTGCTTGCAAAAAGGCATTTCGTTCACAGTTGGTTAATTCGTGGTTTTCACGCCTTTGTTTACCATGAACAATATTTTCTGCTTCTTTTTCCGTTTTTATTTTGTCATTGTGGGTAGTCGGAAAAAATCCTTAAATACCCTCTGGTATTTATCTATCAATGTATTCTGAACCAAAATAGTATTTGTTTTTAGTTTCAGTACACTATAGGCAAAGTTTAGCACACAGAGAACGCGTTGTGATAAAAAACTAAAATATGTAATGTTTTTTTTTGCTGACTGTGCACCAACTGTTTCTAACCACAGGGCGTAATATATACTGGAGAGTTGAAAAAACTGTCTATTTATCTTCTTTTATATATTCGTCATATATTTTTATGAATACGGTTTTAAATATAAACAAAACTGATAAAATAACACCCTAAACATGTGAGAAACATTTAAGTACTTTTTCAGAGCGCGACACTAATCGTAATGGCTGGTTAAAAACATTCATTTTTATTTTTATTTTAGATACCAATTTGTATTTATTTGTATCTATATAAATATCCATGCCACCCTGCAAAAGTTAGAGAGTAGAACAATGCCACATTAAACAATGTCTTGTGTTTAGGAAGAAGGAGACATACAATAACAAATAAGTCAAAATCGCTGTCATAACTAAATTATTTACTCTAGTTCCATAATGAGACGTTTTCTGTATTCCCCCTTTTCTTCATTCTATACCCATTGATGCGTTTCTTCATTCTGTATTAAACTTTTAAAGGTTGTCTGTATTCTTTCTTTTTTGTAACTTATTAAGACGTAATATTAGATAAATATGAAAATCAGAACAAACACTGGCGAAGCATACTCTTTTTCAGCATCTTTGGGGATAATGTACTGTCTCTTCTCTCTATCTCTCTTTATATATATATATATATATATATATATATATATATATATATATATATATATATATTGATTGTTGTATTATTTTATCTCAGTCGAAGTTCTCATAAATCCTGGGATTAACACTTAATCTGTATATGAGATAAATCGATATTCGATATTCTATTAAAGTTATATTTAATTTCTAAAATGTTGAGTTCGTAAATAAGTTTAGAACATTAATTTCCCTCGCTACAATTGACCAGTTAACTTGTAGTATTACTGTATTGTGGTCTCCTGGTCTTTCTGGATTCCATGAAGAGAATTCATCAAGTATGGTGAAGTATCCAGCAAAGGTGTGTTACTTGAGGTAACATCACTAGGAGAAGGTGCACTATTTCTCGTATTACCAAGTGTATAGTCGTGTTTTATTTGTACTGCGAATACTATGTTATTTTTAAATATTTGGTCAGTGTTTACTTGTAAGGTGAAGTATCGTTATGCCAGGTAGTCCTGACAACCCCTTGTACAGAGAGGCCGAAGACACTTCAGGATAGTGTTTAGTAGGTAATTCAAATTCCACAGTAGATAATTCAAACTCCCTTGTAGGTAATTTAAACTCCTAATATGTGTGTGTGAGAGAGAATGTCTATATATGAGACGAAAATCAAAATTTCCTAATTGAAACGTAAGTAACTGATTGAGGACACAAGGCCAAGATAGATCATTAAACAATAATACATTATAAATTTCGCTTAAGCTAACACACCGATCAATTGTCAAAAGTGTATTCATGAAAACCTTACGTTTTATTATACATTTGAATACAAATTCAAACTGAAACTAAAATACATGTTTAACAAGCGTACGTTTTTTTACACATACAAATGCTGTTACATCACGGCGTGCAATACCAAGTTAATTGGTTCATTTTTCTAAAACGACACAACTTGTATTATGCGATAATGATGATTAGTAGATGTTTTTTTTTATTTAATCTCATTTTTCAATTCAAAATGTTATGGAAAATGGGTTAGCCTAATTTTTTTTTTTTTTAAATGAAAAATAGTAAGGATAAAAAATTATCACTATTTATTTTTTAATATGTGACAATAGTGAATATGTATTCATTCAGTAGTATAATTAAACCCTAAAACAGAAAATAAATATATATTTATATAAACTATTAAACTGTATACACAGAATACATTTTACTTTAAGATAATAATACATGAAAAAATAATTAAATAAGGAACACCTAAAAAATTTAATAGAAAAAGTTCTCTAAGCACGAACGTGTTAAACTATGGTCGTCTATTCACACAAATCAGTGAGTCGTCCTTATGCAAAGCAGAACAAAAGAAGAGGAAGTAAAAGTTAACCAATCCTTTGTTTGTGAGAATCACTGCCATAAACTCGTGGGGGGTAACAAATAATCCAGTATCACGTATGGTGAATTATCAAGCAAAGTGTAGTTACTTAAGTTAACATCACTAGACGAAGCTGCAGTATTTCTCGTATGAGCAAGTGTATAGTGGTGCTGAAGGGATCTTATTCGTGCTGCGAATATGTTATTGTAGAATATTTCGTTAGGGTTTACTTGTAGGATGGATTATCCTTATGCAGGTTGTCCTGACAACACCTTGTACAGAGATACGAATGACACTTTAAGATAGTGTCTAGTAGGTAATTCAAACTCCCCAGTAGGCAATGCATACTCCCCAGTAGATAATTCAAACTCACCTGTAGGTAATTCAAACTCCCCATATATGTGTATGTGAGAGACAAAAAATAACTTTTCCTAATTGAAACGTACGTAACTGGTTGAGGACACCAGGCCAAGATAGAGTATTATACATTGATACATTATATTTTTTTATTATACTATTATTATCGTTTGCATATTTCCCATGAAACAATGACTGATTTTTAATTGTTACTATTGATAATTATTGATAGATCATTATTTCAAGAAAGGCTATGATCCCAACAATACGTATTTATTGGTAACTGCTATGTTTGCCTTTTTATTATTTTTATTGTGTGTTAATGTATTATTGTATCGGCTGTTTAGGTTTGTATAACATTCTTTTTATTTTACTTAAATATATTCATATTACTGAAGAAGGAGGTTTTACTCGGATTTTTCAGGATACACTTAGAATATTTATTGATATATAATGAAGTATGATTTTGTGTTTTTCCTAAGCTTATAACATTCATCCTTAATATATATATATATATATATATATATATATATATATATATATATATATATATATATATATATATATATATATATATATATATATATATACAACAATTATATTAATAATTAATGTTTAAGGTATTACGTTCATCGTTGCGGAATCATCGATGTAGAGATAACCATACAAGCTGGTCGCACGATTTACCAACATACCAAGCCGCTATGTCTAGAAATATGTACGATTGCTATAATTGAAATATTTAATGTAATTATTTTTATTGGTGATTGCAGCGTTCGTTGTTTTTTCACATCAATACCGAAGGTTCGGTCATTGTCTAAGTTAGCCATGCTGATAATGGCTCTGAGTCAGAAACATGTGTCCATGGATTATTTTATGTACGTATTAAAGAAATATATATATATATATATATATATATATATATATATATATATATATATATATATATATAGGGTTGGAATAAGAAACATATTTTGAACTCTCTTAACTGGATTAATTTAGTTTTGGATGAGTTGGGTGTTTTATTGCCTATTACTACATTGTTACGTTAGTTTGAAGACATTTAAAAAGTACGATAACGTGCATGATAGGTTTTTAGTACTGTAGCACTTTTGTCGGTACCACCACTTTGTTTCGGTAATCAATGTGAACACCATAAACAACTTGTTGAAAAGAAGATGAAGAAAATGAATTTCGAATTATGAGTGGTGGATTAGTTTTATATATTAATTTAACGTAAAATGATTCCACAATCTCGGGTCAAGTTAGAATCTTTATTTAGTTAACAACTAGTTCACATTAACACTAAGTCGGAGGTGCTACAAGTTAGTGTTAATTAGGATTAGGGTAAGGGGGTTAGGTTCAGGATAAGATTCGAAGACAATAACGACTTTAAAAAAAAATAATTTATTGAAGAAAGAATTTTGGAAAACCTGATTTATGGAATAATTTGAAAAATAATATATTGGCGAAAAATAGTTTATTGGAGTTTTTTTTTTTAAATTTAAAATAATAAATTATTTGGGAGAAACATTATAGAAATAACAATTCTAGCATTGTAAATTGAATCAAAAGTGATCTTTCTGTATGATTTTGTCAATACAAAAAACAGTTGATATCGGGTACAAAATTGACTTAACACCGGTAAGATGAGACAATACAAAACGGAGAATAACCGTAACGAAATTTTTTCAGTCAGAAAAGTTCAATAACACCGAAATATGTTAGAAGCAAATATGAATAAAATGTTAGGCAAATTAAGAAATTATACCAGACTTGATTAAACTGCTTTTTTAAATTAGAGATGCATTGCCTCGATACAATTATCTCTAAGTGAACGCGTGATTTGTATAATGCGTACCGGTGTGGTATTTTCAATCGGCTTGGCCGAATTTAAATAATATTTGTCTAATATATTGTAGTGACTGGTACACATTAATACCTTTTAGTAATATACTGAATTGAAATTCGATATCTTCACACATAGGTGTTAACTAGTAAAATTTGTTCAATTAATCCTATAAGATGAATCGTTTACTATGTCCGTTTTTTGTCGGTATTCATTGATTTGTCAATGTTAAATTCGCTGTACAACAGACAAAGCAAAGCAACACAGATTTACTCTCACTTGATGTGTAGACTATACGCTTTCGATTTACACCACCCACGCAATTTGTCTGATGTTGGATCTATTATTTAACTGAGTGTCAATTATTTCATCAATCATTTTAGTTATCGATCGGTAACCGAAAACTATCGTCATACAATTTAACTTTCTTATCTCTCTATCGTTCTCTCATATTCGCTATTTATCTCTGAATCTGGCTAATTTTATCCTATCCTCTTCTCTATTTTACTTTCTACTCTCCCTTTCTCTCTCCATCTATATCACTCTTTCTCTTTCTCCTTGTTTCTCATATTCCTAATTTGTCTAACTCTCTTTATTCTATCATCTTTCCGGTGTCTCTTACTTGTGTTAATGATTAGTCATCCGTTCAATATTTTATTCATAGATGCGTATAAGAATCTCTATCAGAGGCTCTGTCCGTTTATCTGTCTATTGATCCGTTTTTCATGCTTAAGTTTGAAATTGTTGATTTTATTTCATTCTTACATATGCCCTCGCATATCTGTGAGACGATCGATCGGTCGTTTGGTCACACTTAGTCGGTTGGTTCTGCATAAGCTTCAAATAGTGTTGGGTTTGGTCTACAACAGTAAAGCGTCAAATAGTGTATTTATATTGTTCTCTACATCTTTATAATAAGCTATGTCATTTGTCCGTCAATCTGTCACGCTTAAGTTTGAAATATCATTTTAATTGTTAATTAGAAAAATTGAAAAAATAAAAACAAAAACCTTTTCCAGCTTGTCGCGCGCTTTCAATGCGTAGCTTTAAATAAATCCAGCTCGATATCAGGCCTGCCTTCATCCGTTCAGATGACATAAATTCGCGCTAAAACAGCTTTGCAATGTATTATATATCGACCACTGGGACTCTTCACACGTAAATCTGCACTTTTACAACATAAATAATGAAAAAGTATTTTACTAACCGGCCAGCTTTTGACACCTGAAATATGTTCACGCTCGTACTCGCAACGAATACCCGATTGGCATACGGAACATTCGTCAACCTCTACAGAATCAGCGCTTCCATAAAAGATTCCGAATAAGACGGGTCGGGTAGAATAGATCTAGTCAACGTGTTGTATGGCTCAGCCATTTTGCTTGAAATCGTTCGCACATGTCTTAAGTTTAAAGCTGTACGCTGCAACCATTTTTATACAAATCTACATAATAAAAATCATTCTAGAAATGTCCCAGTATCTTTCTGAACCATTAATTTTACATTTCTGCATGTTGGTGCAGTCCGAGAAACAGGGAGCAAGGAGGAAGTTCCAAAGGGTGGCAGCTCGAGGAAAAAAGCTATTGGAGTAGAAGACTATCCGGCATCTAGGAACCTCCACAGTGAATGAATGGGATCTAGCTGATTGTCGGGATGGTCGTGTGTATTTACGTCGAGTGGGCGCAAAGGCAGCAAGTCTAACGGAACACATTCTATTGAAGTACTTGTCAAACCAAAACAAGTATGAAACATTACGGAGATGAGACAGGGCTTGAACTTTGTTGATAGTGAGGGACTTATTTGGATAAATACTTTTTTGGACCTTGTCTACTTTTTTATTGAGAGTTTAAAGGTTTCAAATACACTTTCAAATTTAACACGGTTCCAAATAAATCACAGTCACGACCATCTTATATAAATAATAATAGTAGAATGCCAGAAACAGCATCCGTATCGTGGCCTTCAAAATTTGAGCAGAAGATTGTAATTTGAAAATAATCACTGACTAGAATATAGCTAGTCGAATATTTTTACTTTGTTTTCATAAGCAAAAAAAAACAGTCTTTTCAACCGCGCCATTATCGTACAAATGAACCCGTATTTCCCTATTTTCTTCATTTTTATTTCTACAAGTTTTTTCTCAATTCTGAAAATTATTTATTTTTTATCATCTGCTATGCTTTTCTTAGTTTTGCGATTTCTCTCTGCGATCATTCTATCTTAGTTTATTCCCTTCTTTCTTTTTTATCTTCACTTACTTCATTTCTCTCTTTCGCTTCCCGATAGTTTCAAAACTTTTCTTCGTACCTTTTTCTTATTATTATTCATCAATCTTTTTCTTTTTTCATCGCTTTAAGATATTCGTTTACATTTTTTCTTCTTTTCGTAACTTCCTCCCTCATTTGAATACTTACTTTAAAATAAATATTCGTTTCTTTTTATAGAACAACTGAAGGGCTACCCTGCGTTTCCAGTGCCTTGTATCAAAATGAAATCAGCGATGAATAACACATGATCTGATTGTTAACTTTAGATACATTAGCGGAAGACACATCAATTAATGTTTCTTTTCTTTCCACATTCTTTTCCATTTTTCTTTTCTTTTTTTACACATTAATTCTTTATTTGCTTTTTTCTAACTTTGTTTTCTTTTCTTTTTTTACACATTAATTCTTTATTTGCTTGTTTCTAGCTTTGTTTTCTTTTTTTTTTTACACATTAATTCTTTATTTGCTTGTTTCTAACTTTGTTTTCTTTTCTTTTTTACACATTAATTCTTTATTTGCTTGTTTCTAACTTTGTTTTCTTTTTTTTACACATTAATTCTTTATTTGCTTGTTTCTAACTTTGTTTTGTTTTTTTTACACATTAATTCTTTATTTGCTTGTTTCTAACTTTGTTTTCTTTTCTTTTTTTACACATTAATTCTTTATTTGCTTGTTTCTAACTTTGTTTTCTTTTCTTTTTTTACACATTAATTCTTTATTTGCTTGTTTCTAACTTTGTTTTCTTTTCTTTTTTACACATTAATTCTTTATTTGCTTGTTTCTAACTTTGTTTTCTTTTCTTTTTTTACACATTAATTCTTTATTTGCTTGTTTCTAACTTTGTTTTCTTTTCTTTTTTACACATTAATTCTTTATTTGCTTGTTTCTAACTTTGTTTTCTTTTTTTTACACATTAATTCTTTATTTGCTTGTTTCTAACTTTGTTTTGTTTTCTTTTTTTACACATTAATTCTTTATTTGCTTGTTTCTAACTTTGTTTTGTTTTCTTTTTTTACACATTAATTCTTTATTTGCTTGTTTCTAACTTTGTTTTCTTTTCTTTTTTACACATTAATTCTTTATTTGCTTGTTTCTAACTTTGTTTTCTTTTCTTTTTTTACACATTAATTCTTTATTTGCTTGTTTCTAACTTTGTTTTCTTTTCTTTTTTTACACATTAATTCTTTATTTGCTTGTTTCTAACTTTGTTTTCTTTTTTTTTTACACATTAATTCTTTATTTGCTTGTTTCTAACTTTGTTTTCTTTTCTTTTTTACACATTAATTCTTTATTTGCTTGTTTCTAACTTTGTTTTCTTTTCTTTTTTACACATTAATTTTTTATTTGCTTGTTTCTAACTTTGTTTTCGTTTCTTTTTTTACACATTAATTCTTTATTTGCTTGTTTCTAACTTTGTTTTCTTTTCTTTTTTTACACATTAATTCTTTATTTGCTTGTTTCTAACTTTGTTTTCTTTTCTTTTTTTACACATTAATTCTTTATTTGCTTGTTTCTAACTTTGTTTTACTTTCTTTTTTTACACATTAATTCTTTATTTGCTTGTTTCTAACTTTGTTTTCGTTTCTTTTTTTACACATTAATTCTTTATTTGCTTGTTTCTAACTTTGTTTTCGTTTCTTTTTTTACACATTAATTCTTTATTTGCTTGTTTCTAACTTTGTTTTCTTTTCTTTTTTTACACATTAATTCTTTATTTGCTTGTTTCTAACTTTGTTTTCTTTTCTTTTTTTACACATTAATTCTTTATTTGCTTGTTTCTAACTTTGTTTTCTTTTTTTTTTTTACACATTAATTCTTTATTTGCTTGTTTCTAACTTTGTTTTACTTTCTTTTTTTACACATTAATTCTTTATTTGCTTGTTTCTAACTTTGTTTTCTTTTCTTTTTTTACACATTAATTCTTTATTTGCTTGTTTCTAACTTTGTTTTCTTTATTTTTTTTACACATTAATTCTTTATTTGCTTGTTTCTAACTTTGTTTTCTTTTCTTTTTTTACACATTAATTCTTTATTTGCTTGTTTCTAACTTTGTTTTCTTTTCTTTTTTACACATTAATTCTGTATTTGCTTGTTTCTAACTTTGTTTTCTTTTCTTTTTTTACACATTAATTCTTTATTTGCTTGTTTCTAACTTTTTCTTTTCTTTTTTTACACATTAATTCTTTATTTGCTTGTTTGTAACTTTGTTTTCTATTCTTTTTTTACACATTAATTCTTTATTTGCTTGTTTCTAACTTTGTTTTCTTTTCTTTTTTTACACATTAATTCTTTATTTGCTTGTTTCTAACTTTGTTTTCTTTTTTTTTTACACATTAATTCTTTATTTGCTTGTTTCTAACTTTGTTTTCTTTTCTTTTTTACACATTAATTCTTTATTTGCTTGTTTCTAACTTTGTTTTCTTTTCTTTTTTACACATTAATTTTTTATTTGCTTGTTTCTAACTTTGTTTTCGTTTCTTTTTTTACACATTAATTCTTTATTTGCTTGTTTCTAACTTTGTTTTCTTTTCTTTTTTTACACATTAATTCTTTATTTGCTTGTTTCTAACTTTGTTTTCTTTTCTTTTTTTACACATTAATTCTTTATTTGCTTGTTTCTAACTTTGTTTTACTTTCTTTTTTTACACATTAATTCTTTATTTGCTTGTTTCTAACTTTGTTTTCGTTTCTTTTTTTACACATTAATTCTTTATTTGCTTGTTTCTAACTTTGTTTTCGTTTCTTTTTTTACACATTAATTCTTTATTTGCTTGTTTCTAACTTTGTTTTCTTTTCTTTTTTTACACATTAATTCTTTATTTGCTTGTTTCTAACTTTGTTTTCTTTTCTTTTTTTACACATTAATTCTTTATTTGCTTGTTTCTAACTTTGTTTTCTTTTTTTTTTTTACACATTAATTCTTTATTTGCTTGTTTCTAACTTTGTTTTCGTTTCTTTTTTTACACATTAATTCTTTATTTGCTTGTTTCTAACTTTGTTTTCTTTTCTTTTTTTACACATTAATTCTTTATTTGCTTGTTTCTAACTTTGTTTTCTTTATTTTTTTTACACATTAATTCTTTATTTGCTTGTTTCTAACTTTGTTTTCTTTTCTTTTTTTACACATTAATTCTTTATTTGCTTGTTTCTAACTTTGTTTTCTTTTCTTTTTTACACATTAATTCTGTATTTGCTTGTTTCTAACTTTGTTTTCTTTTCTTTTTTTACACATTAATTCTTTATTTGCTTGTTTCTAACTTTTTCTTTTCTTTTTTTACACATTAATTCTTTATTTGCTTGTTTGTAACTTTGTTTTCTATTCTTTTTTTACACATTAATTCTTTATTTGCTTGTTTCTAACTTTGTTTTCTTTTCTTTTTTTACACATTAATTCTTTATTTGCTTGTTTCTAACTTTGTTTTCTTTTCTTTTTTACACATTAATTCTGTATTTGCTTGTTTCTAACTTTGTTTTCTTTTCTTTTTTTACACATTAATTCTTTATTTGCTTGTTTCTAACTTTTTCTTTTCTTTTTTTACACATTAATTCTTTATTTGCTTGTTTCTAACTTTGTTTTCTTTTTTTTTTACACATTAATTCTTTATTTGCTTGTTTCTAACTTTGTTTTCTTTTTTTTTTACACATTAATTCTTTATTTGCTTGTTTCTAACTTTGTTTTCTTTTTTTTTTACACATTAATTCTTTATTTGCTTGTTTCTAACTTTGTTTTCTTTTTTTTTTACACATTAATTCTTTATTTGCTTGTTTCTAACTTTGTTTTCTTTATTTTTTTTACACATTAATTCTTTATTTGCTTGTTTGTAACTTTGTTTTCTATTCTTTTTTTACACATTAATTCTTTATTTGCTTGTTTCTAACTTTGTTTTCTTTTCTTTTTTTACACATTAATTCTTTATTTGCTTGTTTCTAACTTTGTTTTCTTTTCTTTTTTACACATTAATTCTGTATTTGCTTGTTTCTAACTTTGTTTTCTTTTCTTTTTTTACACATTAATTCTTTATTTGCTTGTTTCTAACTTTTTCTTTTCTTTTTTTACACATTAATTCTTTATTTGCTTGTTTCTAACTTTGTTTTCTTTTTTTTTTACACATTAATTCTTTATTTGCTTGTTTCTAACTTTGTTTTCTTTTCTTTTTTACACATTAATTCTGTATTTGCTTGTTTCTAACTTTGTTTTCTTTTCTTTTTTTACACATTAATTCTTTATTTGCTTGTTTCTAACTTTGTTTTCTTTTCTTTTTTTACACATTAATTCTGTATTTGCTTGTTTCTAACTTTGTTTTCTTTTCTTTTTTTACACATTAATTCTTTATTTGCTTGTTTCTAACTTTGTTTTCTTTTCTTTTTTTACACATTAATTCTGTATTTGCTTGTTTCTAACTTTGTTTTCTTTTCTTTTTTTACACATTAATTCTTTATTTGCTTGTTTCTAACTTTGTTTTCTTTTCTTTTTTTACACATTAATTCTGTATTTGCTTGTTTCTAACTTTGTTTTCTTTTCTTTTTTTACACATTAATTCTTTATTTGCTTGTTTCTAACTTTGTTTTCTTTTCATATTTCTGATTTCTAGAGTTGTATTTTTATTCATTTCGTGTTGTTTATTCTTCCTCTATAACGTTATTGTTTTTTTCTCTTTTCCATTGCAAAATAGGCAATGAAAGCATTAATACATGAATGCTCAAGAAGCGATTTAATGAATAAGTTTAATCTGAACGTATGTAGCAAATTCTCAGATGAATCGGAAAATCGGATCGAATGAAACCATCAATAAATGAATGAATATAAACATGAATACAAATAATATGAATGTCATATTTGTCCTCCAATTTGATTCAGCTTCATTCTTCTGATGCAATTCAATAGGGTTTCTTTGTACATTTACTATTACTGTTGAAACATAACAATTCTCCATATGGTAATACATTGTTGTCGGGTCGTTGATACGTGGGGATTCGAAAATTACTAACAAGATAACCAATTATTATCGTATAGATAGGATACGCGTGGTGTTCGTGATGAATAAAATATCATACTATAAAATAGGGTAAATTCTAGAGTTCAAATTCTATCTCACCTATGCTGTTAATTTACGCGTATTACGTTAAGTACAAGTTATGGCCCGTATTCCTGTTATTATTATATGAGAAATCGGAACATATTTTTAATTAAACATCTAAAATAGGAACATACTTTCAATTAAACATATAAAATAAGAACATATTTTCAATTTAAAATCTAAAATAGGAACATATTTTCAATTAAACATATAAAATAGGAACATATTTTCAATTAAACACATAAAATAAGAACATGTTTTCAATTTAACATCTAAAATAGGAACATATTTTCAATGTAACATCTCAAATAGGAACATATTTTCAATTTAACATCTAAAATAGGTACATATTTTCAATTAAACATATAAATAGGAACATATTTTCAATTTAACATCTAAAATAGGAACATATTTTCAATTAAACATTTAAAATAGGAACATATTTTAAATTTAACATCTAAAATAGGAACATATTATCGATTTAACATCTAAAATAGGAACATATTTTCAATTAAACATATAACATAGGAACATATTTTACATTTGACATCTAAAATAGGAACATATTTTCAATTTAACATCTTAAATATGGACATATTTTCAATTTAACATCTAAAATAGGAACATATTTTCAATTAAACATCTAAAATAGGAACATATTTTCAATTTAACATCTAAAATAGGAACATATTTTCAATTAAACATCTATAATAGGAACATATTTTCTAATTTAACATCTCAAATAGGAACATATTTTCAATTTAACATCTAAAATAGGAACATATTTTCGATTTAACATCTAAAATAGGAACATATTTTCAATTAAACATATAAAATAAGAACATATTTTCAATTTGACATCTAAAATAGGAACATATTTTCAATTTAACATCTCAAATAGGAACATATTTTCAATTTAACATCTAAAATAGGAACATATTTTCAATTTGACATCTAAAATAGGAACATATTTTTAGTTTAACATCTATAATAGGAACATATTTTCAATTTAACATCTCAAATAGGAACATATTTTCAATAACATCTAAAATAGGAACATATTTTCAATTAAACATCTCAAATAGGAACATATTTTCAATTTAACATCTAAAATAGGAATATATTTTCAATTTAACATCTAAAATAGGTACATATTTTCAATTAAACATATAAATAGGAACATATTTTCAATTTAACATCTAAAATAGGAACATATTTTCAATTAAACATCTAAAATAGGAACATATTTTAAATTTAACATCTAAAATAGGAACATAATTTTAATTTAACATCTAAAATAGGTACATATTTTCAATTTAACATATAAATAGGAACATATTTTCGATTTAACATCTAAAATAGGAACATATTTTCAATTTAACATCTAAAATAGGAACATATTTTTAATTAAACACATACACCTTGTCAATAAATATTATGTTTCAGTAGTAAAAAACATGAAAGTATTGCTAAGAATCAAGTGTAGTGCATGTTGTGATACTACACTTCATATTTATTTCCTCGGTAAGTAAAGGAGAACTCCTTCTAGACTGAGTTAATTTTACTTTTTGTTCCTATCCAGGGTGTCCTTTTTGGTGGAGAGGGGCTGGATTTCCCCACATAAAACGCCCATACGTTGTCTAACTGTGCTCACTTGGAGAGGCAAGTAAATAGGAACACAAATGATTGCTATGACGTAAATCATCAAAATAAAAATAAAATGATGTTTATACAAGATTTAATAACAATGATATAAACTGTGCAACAAACAATATGTCCAAATAATGTGTGAATATAAGAGAAAGAAATATGACACAAATACTTAAGAAAGATTACAAAAAAATAATTATAAACTAGAAGAATAGCATGAAGGGTGAAATTAATTCCCCAAACAAAATAACAGTGTTGCACACTTTTATGTCAATTTACGTATATTCAAATTAAGATATGAAGATAATCAACCTCATGTATACAATCCTTATTCAAATGTTTATGAACATCTATGACATGATTCTGATACTAGAAACCCCCTAAAATTGAAGACTTAACATTAAAGAGTCGTATTAATTATGAAACTCAGGGAATCGTGCTAAATACGTGTCTAATAACTAGGGAGCAAATTCAATGCAAATCGGAAATAGTTTGATTTACAAATGAGAGGTTTTGCCTATATAATGCATCTTCAAATACTCCAAAGAAACTGAAATTTAGGGAAAATGTATTACTTGATGTCTAATTGATAGCTACTTAACTTTTCACGAAGGTCTTCCATAATATTGTATTAAACTGAATTAAAGTAAATCTAGTCAACATTACATTAGCAGCTGTGTTCAAATTTCACATCGATCGGTTCATTAGTTTCGGAACTACTTCTCTACAAGATAATATGTTTAAATATAGACATAAATTGTGTTGTATTAATAGCTACATTATAATAATTAAATAATAAAACCAATGTTATAATTAATGGCGATTATAATATTATATATATATATATATATATATATATATATATATATATATATATATATATATATATACCAAAAAGAGCTCTACAAGTTTTGAGCACTTTTTTATAAACACTGGAGTTTCATTGGATTACAATCTTAGAAAACAAAGTTATGTATATATATATATAAAGAGAGAACGGTAGAAGCAAAGACAGGGCAAGAGTAATATATTTAGACTTCGGTTAGCATTACGTAGATATCGGATTACATGACCTCGACTCACTAGATAGTTTGGGCATGTCGACCCGAGGTCGATCACACAGAATTGTCAAGCTTCTTGAAAAATATTACCGTATTATAAAGTGAAAGGAAGGGGGCATGGTTAAGATAAAAGAAAAGTGTCTGAGTATACACGTGTGTGCAAATACATGTGAGCATAACAAATAATAACGGGGTATGGTTTGATAAATGGCAGGTTAATATGTTCATCCATTCCACTTGCTAATTCCCAAAGATAATATTTTAAAATGTTTGTTGACAGATGAGATCGAAAAGAGACATGTGTGCGCCATTTGATTATTATGTCAAACGCTTGTACACTACGGGTATCACTTTTTAGCTTCCCCGATTTTAACCAGTGATAGGCAAATGCAATATGACCATTAATAATTTTGACCACAGGTTTTACATCATAGTTTCTTTCCTTTTGATTTATTAGCAATATACGTCTGAAGAGTCTTATATACACAGGTTATGAAGTCAAACTGTTTTTTCCAAATCTATGTACATACATGAATATGAATAATGTAGTGACGGAGAGAAACATACGATTACAATTTAACATATAAATATATTAATAGATACAAACATACATACTCACACACATTCATTTATGGGCACTAATACAACACGATATATTGATAGATCGAGGGATAATTAATTGGAGAGATACATATGAAAGCGCTTTAAGCCAAACTTTTATACTAAACTCATCATGGCATTAATAATATGTCGTGATGCATTAGGAGATAACTCGAACCGCTCTCAAACGATGACTGAACCCATTTGTATAGAAAGAATTAGTGGCACACTTAGTTCCATTCGAGGCGTTACAAAGACGATTTTATTGATTGCTGTCTTTATAGTCCGTTAGATTTTAGTATCGGTGGGAATGAACGCCTTTCTTTATGACTCCAATTTTGAAGAGAATAGACATATATGATATGCAACTTGAAATACAGAAAGGAATTAATACAAGGCAAGTTATTAAGCCAATTGTTAACTGACATGTCGTTTCAAGTCCCAGAACGTAGTTCTGAACAGCATGAAATCATCTGTTGTTCAAACCTGATCTAGTCTGAATCTGTTAAGTTTTTATCTGTATATATATATGAGTAATAGTTGATATATATATATATATATATATATATATATATATATATATATATATAACACTCCCACCCCTCCCCTTTTTCACTGACAGCCGTCCACATTCATTTCACTCTCTGCCACTGACTCACTTTCTCCCAGCCCGGACCTTGATGCAGCGCTCTCAGTTGCCACGGCTAATACTGTTTTCTCATCAACCCATCATGTCAACCAAATATTTAGATGTACTTGCATAACATTTTTCATAAAAGTATCATCCTGAGGAAGACTTAAAATAAAGACGAAACGTTGATGAATATATACAAAATTTCTCTTGTTTTTTCCTTTTTAATCTCCTATTACGTCGGATTACTAGCATCCTTCCTTTCTCATATATATATATATACAGGGTGGGCCAAAATAAGGGTCCTATCTTTAAATTTGAATAACTTGAATTTGAATAACTTCCACAAAATAAAAGTTAAACTCACGAAACTTTATGTGTGTGTAGACTGACCATTCCGAGATTTTTTGAAATAAACAAAACAAATTTTAGCCGAAAAACACTTCTTAAAACTTACAAAAACAAAAGTATTGTTTTTTACACTGTTTTGAGTTTTTTAAGCAAAAATAATGTTTTCTAAATGAGGGTACGTTCCTTAGGGCTAATACGGCTCATGCTTGCTTCGGAAGGGGTCCTTTACTTATTCTAAAAAAAATTTTAAAAAAAAATCAATAAATAAAAAAGTTATGAATTTTTAAAAATAGGACCCTTATTTTTGCCCACCCTGTATATATATATATATATATATATATATATATATATATATATATATATATATATATATATATATATATATATATATATATATATATATATATATTGTTATGGTACCGTACGTGTACGAAGAACAAATGGACTCGTCCATCAATAATAAACTCCGAGAAGCATTCCAACTCACTGACTTCTTCCACCCCAGCTATTTGCGTTGTTTCTGTTGCTTTGTTATTTGCGATTTGCGATTATTGTTATTTCTTGCCGTTACCATTGTTATTGACATTGTTATTCAGTATCTCTTTTAGAGTGCCGAATTATTTTTAAAGTTGAACTTTTGTTCTCTCTTTTTAGTATTTTTTCTAATTTTTTCGGCCTGTTAGTCCCGTTTTGTTTTTCACCCTGACCATGGCCTTGCCCTGTGGCCACCAAAACAGTCACAATGCTGAAAGGGGCGGTTGAAGCAACATCTCAACCCACACCAGGCCCCTCGGGATGTGTTAACCCCCGACAGTGTCTACCGACATCGAAGAATTTCTCAAAAATATGGAAAAGTACTTGGAACTTATAACCGACACTGGACTAATTATAGACATCCCTAAATTGGAAGAAATAGATCGGAAAACTCTAGCAGTGTTCGTCGTGGATAAAAGAACCAAAAAAGTCATACGGGCTTCGGTGGAAATTATTACCAAATTGTTGGCGTCTGTGGGTCAGAGATCCCTCAAAATCATCAAATCCTGAGGGTATTACCGTTGGAAGACATTGTTCCCAACAGAAGAGGAGTGTTTAAAACTTTCTAAAACGAAAATCATCACAAATGATTACATTTTAAGGATGGAATATAGAGGAAGACGAAGAACGACAGTTTCAGTCTTCCATGTACCTTTTTACATTGAAGGAGAACATGTTGCAGCATTTTTACAGAAATATGGAGATTTAATGGCAGTCGGCTGTGATAAATATATATCGGTATGGCACTTTGCCATTATGCTAAACCCCAAAAGCCTTCGGAGAAATTCCATACTTTTGGCAGGTAAGAGACGACAGTTACCGATCATTGTCGCCGGGAGAAGGCCATTTTGTTGGACCTGAGGGGGCATTGGCCACCTTACGATTGAATGTGCCGAGAGAAAACCCACAAGCAATTCCAAAAACCGAGTGGGGGCGAAGGTCGTAGAAAAACGGCTTACAACAATTGGGAGACCATTGAAACACGTAACCGATAGTGATTAGGAAGAGGAGCGATCTGTGTTCCCCGACTTGACTAAAATAGACGAGAGACAGGAGAACAAGTGGGTTCTAGTAACGGGAAAAAACGCCTGGTCGTGAGTCCCTGGAGTTGATGAAGAGAGCATGAAGAAAAAACAAGGATTTCCAAGGATCCAGCAGGTGCCAAAATACACATCTATTGTAAAACTTAACAAAGACCTTCAAGGCAATAAGAGATCTAGCCCTCAACCTCCCCCCAAAGTAGCTCCTAAACCCAAAAGTAGCCCAACATCCCCAATTTCCTCATGTCCTGCTCCTGATTCTAAAAATAAACCAAGCTTCCCTAATAAAATGCTGTCGCCGGTCACCGCTCCAATTAAAAGCAGAGAATATAAATTAATTCCTTTAAGCCCAACACCAAAAAAACAAAGAACCGGCTCCCCAAGACCATCACCATGTGTTTCCCCCCCCCAACACTCTCCTAGGAACGCACCACCCTCTTCCCCTCAAAAGTCACAAATACTCCCTCCCCCTTCACCCTTTTTAAAGTACGCCCTCCGACTCACTCCGCCACACTCCCCAATGAAGACAGACATCACCTCCCACCCTCCCTTACCAGAAATGTTTGCTAAACCTACCCGTCCAAAGAAGCGACAACATTTTCTTCCTGGGGAAGATATGTGAAGCATCTCTTCGGAAGTGTTGGCTAGGGCGAAAGGTAACCATCTAGTAGACCTTAAAAAATGGCCAACTTCGCAGAGGTGGGGGGTGGGCAAGTCTATAGAAAATCCATACCATTTCCCTAATTCTCCCCGAATGTTAACTGTGGTTCGTACCCAAGAGAAGGCCAAATCTGTGTGGCGAATGCTACAGGAGGCAAACATTACTTTTGATATATCTCCTCCTGTTGTAATTTCCAAAAACACCCACTTGAGGAATTTGAGAAGGACATTCCTTGGGAGAGGCCCTGTCCTCTATATCCCTCCCTTTACAGAGCAGCAACATTAATATTTCCCTTTAATGTAGGCAGTTTGACCCGGGATGGCTCTATCAGTGATGAGATAGCAACCCATTCCATGGGAAAAGCAGTCGGCACCTTGACAACGGCAATGTTCGTTTCTGAACCCCAACCCATAGCCACCTTTTTATGGCTCTCAATCTAGCAAGTATGAATGTTCGGGGCTGAGGACCGCTGCTCGCAAATTTCGAGTTTGTCAGGATCTACAGCGCCTCAGAGTGGATATATGCTGTATTCAGGAGACCCACTTTACTCCAAGTAAACATCCAGGTGCGCTTATTAAGGATATTAATGTTTATTCAGCGTACTTCGATTCTCATGCAAGGGGTGTTTCCTGGCTAGTGAAGCGTACTTTAGATGCGTTGTATGTCCCTTGCTTCATGGATTCGGAAGAAAGGCTTTGCGTGTTGGATGTTACCATAAACGATAAGGCATTTCGAATCGTTGGGATTTATACGCCCAACGTACCTGCTGAGCTGGCTTTTTTCTTTCGGTTAATCGAGCAGGCATGAATACTTCTCGAACAGTTATATTAGCGGGAGACTGGAACGCGGTCTTGGGTCCCGATTTAGATCGTTTGGGGAATCCTTCGAGGGCTACTAACAAGACCGGGGATGCTAAGGCATTTCGTGATGAAACACCCCGTGATGTAGTATGGACTTGGACAACTAGCCGCTGCGGCTCTGGTTCGGTACAACTTGCGAGTTATATCGACCGGGGCTTAATTAGGATAGTCGACATAGATTTATTAGAATGTCTAAGTTTTCATAATATAGTTTACACGGATCACCGACTTGTTCGGGTTCGGGTAAACTTAGCTAGACCTAAACCTAGAATGGCTTGGTACTGGAAACTCAACACGTCGTTGTTTGAGGTGAAGGGCTACAGGGATCAGCTAATACTAACCCTATTGCGAGAAATGACGGGGGCTATTATTGGGAATAAGCGGTGGATTACACTTAAGCAAGTTATGAGGTTCTTTTTCTGCCGACTTTAGCCGACGACTCAACCTAGAATCTAGGGCAGGAAAAGTGGCACTAGAAGCTAGATTAGATCGGGCGGTGGAGGCGGGTGATAGTTCTAACGTAATAATAATTAAGGCGAAGTAAGCCTCTTTGGCTTCCAAGGGGAACCTGGCTTCTCTAGTTAGGACTAGGGTAAAAAGAATGCCTCAGGAAGCAACAAGTATGGCACCTGAATTCCGTGCAGAGGAGCGACGACGTGCTACGGACCGACATATCGCCATTGTCAAATTGCCAGATGGACGTACCGTGACCACAAACGAAAGTATTTTGGAGGCGTTTCGTTCTCATTTTCAGGGGCTTTTTACCAGGGAGCCCGCTCTGTCATTAGTGCAGTTCGACCCCTATTAAGCCGACTTTACTCGCTTTGAGGCGACCCTAGCGGCGCGGTGCGAAGGTTGCATAAATGAGGAAAAGTTCTGGAAGCCTTGAGTCAGGTCGGCCGGGGCCGGTCTCCGGGGATCGATGGTCTGCCCTACGAGGTGTATTTGAGGTTGTCGCATATCTTTGTACCATTGCTGACTGTTTGATTCAACTCTTGGTTTCGGAACGGGTCTATAGCTCAGTACTTAACTCGGGGTATCCTGAAACTGTTTCGCAAGAGCAAAGATGGTGGGGATGGGTTAGGAAATTTTCGGCCCTTAACAATGTTAAATACAGAGTTAAAGATTTTGGCCAAGATTTTAGCAAATCCTCTGCAGCGTGTCCTGCCTAGTCTGATAAGCCCTGAACAGACTTGTGCTGTGAGGAGTAGGACTATTCAGGATAACTTGCATGCGCTACGCTTTATCATCGAGAAAGTCGACACCGAAGCCGCGCTGATCAATTTAGATCAGTCCAAAGCTTTCGATAGGGTGGACCATCGTTATTAGGAGGCTGTTTTGTCTGCGGCCGGCTCTGGCCCGCATTTTCATTCCTGGATTCGCCTCTTGTATGAGAAACCCGGTGCGTTGGTAGAAGTGAACGGTTTGAGGTCGAGGCCTTTTGATTTATCCAGATCTATTCGTCAGGGTTGAGCTCTTTCACCGATGCTCTATGTGCTTGTGTTGGAACCTTTCCTTCACAGGCTAAGGGTATATCCGGTCCTACCTGGTATCAGTTTGACAGGTGCTTGCACCACGTTAAAGTACTCCGCTTATGCCGAAGATGTAACAGTGCTTGTAACGAGCAGTGCCGAGATTAGTGTCGTCGACAGAGAAATCAGAATGATAAAACGATAGCAGGGGCCAAAATTAACTGCGACAAGTCGGTGGGTTTACGCATTGCTGCCTGGGGGGTGTATCCGTACATCGGCCCTTCAGCTGGACTGACGGACCTTGCAAGCTACTCGGCGTCTGGTTTGGTCCTGACCTTCAGCTGGAGAAAACTTGGGCGAATGTACTGAAGAGATACGAACCGCAGCTAGTCTGTGGACCCGTAGAAATATTTCATTAAAGGGGAGAGCGGAAGTGTGTGTTTAACACATCTACCATATTATCCTATATCGTCTTTCAGTGCTCCCACTCCCGTCGGATACACTGATTGAAATTTAGCGGGTCCTTTTCAAGTTTGTATGGCCTCTAAGGTCCGTCGCGAGATCTGTTATCTGCATCCTTCTGAGGGTGGTCTGGGTATGCCTAGCGTTGAGATTCGTCAACATACACTGCGGATCTATTACTTAGATCGAATGTGTACACAATATGAGGTAAACGCTGGCTTCTGGAAGGAAGACACTAAGAAATCCTTTCCGGCTTTGAAAAGTGTGCACTTGCATTAGGGGGAGGCACACAGGTTGCCCCGAGGTGAGTGCTCTTTTTATCGCAAGTGTCGCCGTGCTTTGAACTTCCTCTTACGGGTGAAGGAAGGCCTCTCGGACACCCAGCTGTTGTCCCGAAGGCGTTATATCGGGTTATGGTGAGGGGTTCTGTTTGTGATGATAAGATTGAGGGGCTCGGTTTGACGAAGGGGGAGCTACGCTAAATTTGGCCGTGGACACCCTGTTTAGTATGTTTCGATAACGACGAGGCATCCCTGGCCTGGCTGATGATTAGAAATGCACTCTGGGTTCGCAAGAGACTCCATTCAGCTGGCCTTACAAACTCGCCATGTGCGTCCGATGTGGTATCAAGGTCTAGACCTTGAGTCACGCCTTCCTTTATTACCGCATCGTGGTGCCGCTGATTAAGTTTCTTGCGAGTCTCATGGTTCGCACCCTGAACGTAACGTCCTTTGGCCTAGAACCAATTAATGTCTGTAGCAACTTGGCGCCGACAACAGATAGGCAGAGACGTTTTGTCTTTTTAAGCTTACTAGCGATTGCGAGACGAGCTATATGGTCAACACGCATGAAAGCTGTCTACGACGGTGAGACCTTCGCTTCTCTCAACTTTATTCGAATTTTTAAGTATTAGCTGAAGATTCGCATTAGGGCCGATACGGTGAAACTTCCGTCGGCATAATTTGGTGATAGATGGGAGAGAGTGGTGCGTGTTTGTAGAGTGACAGCAGCTGGCCTTGAGTGGTATCTAGACGTGCTTTAGGCTAAGAATATTGGTTTTCAAAAACGAACGTTGTTCAAGACCCGTTTATAGGTTAGTATATGTTCCCTGTAATAGTTATGTCAAGTCCATAACTTAGCTAGTGTAAGAATGAGCTTCATTAGGGTCCCGTGTTTTAAAAATGTTTGTATCCCTATTTAGGTGACAGATAGCGTGATTTGCCAGAGATGCAGGTCACCTTCGATATTTTCGAAGGAGGTGTTAGTAATAAAGCGTTGGGGCATGCATAAACTTTCTTTTCGTTTTCGACTGGTAAATCTGCATATCTGCCAAACATTAGTAATTGGTGGGTCTTTTTACTAATTTGGGTTAGTTTTTTTTTTTTCCATCCTCATTGTACATATTTATCATCCATTTTTTGTACATAGTTTTTTTTATTAGTGCCCAAATCCCCCATTGCATATATTGTATATATGGATTTTAAGTAGCATAGTCGACGTATGAATTCTTTTGGTGATTGGTGAAGAAAGGTGTATAGTTTAAATGCGGTATTTTGGTGAATGATGGTCCTAAATGAAACTAGCTAGGTTAGTTATTTTTTGGTAGTATTGACCGAAACTTTTCCGCCCCTTTTGTTGGCCTTGTGCGCATTTTATATCTAAGTAATTTATATATAAATAAATAATCTTCTTCCACCCCAGTTCTATACTGGCAGTCCAGAATACCACTTCTTGTATATATGTTCTTTTTCTTCAATAATATATCTTTGTTCCTGTAACCCCGTGTTTCCCTGTCTTTATTTCGGCCCATAATAGTCACAACACACACACACACACACATATATATATATATATATATATATATATATATATATATATATATCAGTAATAGAATCGTATTTCTGGTGGATCATGCTCGTTATTATTTAAAAAAAAACAAATAGATCCCTTTCAATCGCCTGAGTTAAATATAAGATTTTAATTCCTCCTCGCTCTGTAAGAAGTGTTCGGATTGGTTGCGACCACCACTCTCTCTCTGGTTGTATTTGTATTGTCGAAGGTGAATTCAGTTTTCTGTCAGTCGCAAAAATGTAATTGTCTATTTTTATGCTTGAGGAAACAACAAGGTTGAAATAAATTATTGCATCGACAATTATGTAATTTCGTGTTATCATATTCTATGTTATTCTTGCTCTATTTACCACATTGAGCTCTCATACCCGGATTTCTTCCTGGAATTATTCCATTATAACACAACTACATATATATATATATATACATATATATATATATATATATATATATATATATATATATATATATATATATATATATATATATACAGAGAAAGAGATAATGATAATGTAAATTGCAATTAAAAACATATTCAGTCTTTACTCATATCATTTATTTTTTGGAATGGAAAAATTGATGATTGTCTTACAAGTGTTTCTGAACGAGCAAAATAAAGCCATTAAACGCAATTACTCGCTGTTCTTCAGTACGAAGTCCGTTGTTAAAAAAACAACAAAAGAAATCAGACTACACTCATGTGCAATAGGATGACATAATTCCAATCAGGGCGTCATTTGTTTAAATGATGACACGTTTTTAAATAGCTATGGGAAACAATAACAAGTACTGTAAAATATTAGCCGAATTGTAGATAATTAAGTTTCAAATAAAGGTGGATAGGGTGTAGTGTTATAAGTAAAATCATTGCGTAAGATAAAATCCGAAAATACGGTTTATTGTTGTGAATTCAACATTTCGTCTTATATAAGTAAGAGCTTAGTGTTTTAACACAAATATCACATGAGCAAGTTCCGATGCTTATATTTTAACAAATATTTCTTAATTTATTAACTCTAATAGAATAATACTAATTCCTGAGAATTTATTGTTTAGTTTCATTTAAAGTTAATTAAAATAAAATAAAACTAATTACTACTAATTCAGTCAAATTATCGGCCTCAATGAAAATCAGAAGCTATACTAGTTAGAAATAAATGACGGGCACCTATCCTACGGCCCTAATGGTGCGAAGGAGCACCTCTATAATTACTAAGGTTAAGGTAGTTCTCTCTTCTTTCTTCCTACAGGTATACAGTCCTCATAATCTATAGACGCGCTTCAATATAACCACCCGCGAAGTCCTCCCCAAACCATAACTGATAAACACAACACCCCGGAGTATCTAAGCTAAAGAAGATAAATCACCTTATTTTCTTTAAGGACTACTTTAATGTATCTGCTATATACCAGCAACCGAACAGATTAATATCGAGAAATAATTTTAATAATTAATTTATTTATTTAAGCAAAGAGACAATAATTTATTACGTTGAGAAAATATGTGTTTGATTACTATATTACTATTTCAATTCTAATATATAATTATATATTTATTTGTGTTCGCAATTCTAGATTATTTCTAAATATTAATTTCTATATTACTATTAGTTCCAATTTAAGCGGGTTTGTATCGATATATTTATACATATCATTGATACGTTTTCTTCGACAGAATTTACCATTCATATTATCCATCAAATCCTATACTTATAATCAATGATTTGGATTTACCATTAGGGTGGACTATATGTACTACTCACCAACCTAGCAGAAAACATGCATGTAGTTACCCCCTTCCCCACCAAATTTCATGAGTTTGCATATTAGGTTACTTAACTTCATGACGTCCAACTAGTCTCATTACCCGTACAGAGCTAATAGTATTCCCTTAGTATGCTACCGGCTAAAGAGATTGCATCCAGACCCCCACAATTTTATCAAATATTTAGAAGGTAAGTTTGATCCATCACACCCACCAATTTGAAAGTCCTAACAATCTTCTAACCCGCAGTTTTCAGAAGAGATTCAAATATATTACGTTACTATTCAAAATAGTTATAATGAGATAATTTATAGACTGAACTGGTTGATTCTATTCAATTTTATAGTAAACATATATTCGTATTATTGCTGGTAGTTATTATTTAGTTCTCCATATTTTAATGAGATTTAGTCTAGCTCGAAATAGGAGTATATATACCTATTCCGCTGCAATCATTCTGTAGAATCGCATGCCTATTGCTAAGTATGTTATCTTTAGATATTTCTATGTGATACGATTCAAGAGAACATAGGTTGCATTTTTTCCGCTTATTGAGAATGTATTCATAAGCTCTACCTAATATAGAACATTTCATTTTCAAAATGAGTATTCGATTCTATCAGTTCCTTAATATACTTGGATAGAGTAGTTGGCGTATTTTAGTCCCGAAATTAAGCCTAGAATGTAATGAGCACATGTGATTTCTATATTTGTTATTAACGTTTGCACTCAGTGGACCGATATTCATTTCCTATTACTATATTACATTTAGACACTATATTTGAAAACATGCAATTCCTGTCCAATGGACAGTTATTGGGGTTTCTACAGTTGAATCGGGCTTCAAGTCTGGAATTTCTGGGAGTGGGATTCTGTGTATTGTTTATTTTAACTTTGGCATTCTTATAATGGACGCTGCTGAGTTTTGAGTTGAAAATTATAATTTAGCTGTTGATGATTTTACCTATTCTGATATCGCGGGGGACATTTTCTATCTATAATCGTGTAAATTCCTTAGGAATGTTGGTTAGCATATGCTGGCTATACAGAAGATGGGAGCAGTCCGCTTTACGTCTTATAGTTCTCTTCTTTATATCATTGAAAGCATAAGGCTGAGTTGTGTATGGTACTTGGTCTAAGTTGATTGGTGAGTTATCGCCAACATTAGTTCCATGTTTTCATAGATTGTATTGCTTGTTTTTATTGAATAATTACTTCTATTCGTGATAGTAGAGAATATAACTGTACGTACGGATGGCGGATGATTTAAGTTTATATATATATATATATATATATATATATATATATATATACTATTGTGTGTGATTGAGTTTATGGTATGGTTCAAATGTTTGTTTTTTAAATTTAGGTATATGTCCAAAACACTATCCATATTATAGTTGATCCCCATCGTTATTTTTATGATAAATCTCGCGTAAAACTCATGCAAAGTTTATTTTAGTTTTCTGTCAGTTTCTATTAGTAAAAATGACAGATAAAAGGACTTCATCCCAATATAGCCCACCAAAAAGTTCAGTATGTCTTCATGCATTTTCTTCAAAATATAAAGTGGTTTCTGACAAGAAAAGGGTTTAAATCCCAAAATTCCGTCTTCGTCAGCATTGTCTGTAATAGTAAAATGAAGGATCTTTATTTTTATTATTATTATTTTTATTATAATTAAGTTAATGATAATTTAATTTAATTTTATTTTCACTTCTCTTCTTCCTTTCTCTCTTCTTCCTTTCTCTCTTCTTCCTCACTTCTAAATATAGAATCTCTTACTTAACGGCTGTTTCTGATTAAAGCGTCTCACCGCCTCTTCATTTCACATTCTTTGTAGTTTCATAACGGTTAAAAATGTTTTTGAGGAAACTCCTTCATTTTACTATTTCAGACAATGCTGGTCCATGTCTGATTAAAATCTGTATTTAAAAATTAAAAAAATATTACGCTCTTAATTTAATTTAATTTATTTTAATTGAGCACTCTGCTGGTATTTCCATTTTATTCTTTTTTTAGTATACATTTATACTTTATATATATATATATATATATATATATATATATATATATATAAATATATATATATATATGTATTATTAAAGTTTTTAGTATTTATTATAAACCTTGTCTGTATTTCGCAGCCTTTTCTTCAATCCATCTACAATTTCACTAACTTACTTCTTCATTTGTGTGTGTCTCTCGGTTCCTATCTAAATGATTATTTTCATTTGTATACTAATCTGCAAGATTGGTACTTCTTTTCTCTCGTTTTATTTAGTGTTCACTCTATACCTATATCTCTTTCTCTCTCACTATCTTATTATCTGTATCGCTCCATCCGTATCTCTCTGTCAATTTCTATTTCTTTTTATCTTACTTTTTGTCCGAATGTTTATCTACCCTTAATCAACACACTCTCTTGTTGCCTTACATCTTCTTCTTGCGTATTTCACTTGTGTTTCTGTTTAATTGACTCTATTTTAATTGTGCCCAAGTATTTAACCATTTTCAGTCTTTTCACCATCCCCCCCTCTACCTCTCCCTCTCTAAGTTGTTCTCTCTTTGTTTGACCAACTATTTTTCTTATTATCTCTCTTTCTTTCTAATTTCTTTTTATTATTATGCGCCATCGACTGACCCATTTCCCTCTACTCTCTATTTCAGAATGGACGGCGTTATTCATAGTCCAAAACCTTCTTAATAAGATCTATCCAAAGATTAAAGATTCTCGACATCTATGATGACACGGGCAGAATCTTCATTGCGGAAATATAAAACCAGACTCGAAAAGTTTGACCCGAAGAGCAAGTTCTCTTCTGCCTCTTCCAGCCGTTCGACGCATTATACTTAATTGCATGACGGAACATAATACAGCACGCCCTTTGACAAGCCGTTCGTGGTGCTTAGTTCAAATACTGTTG
This sequence comes from Sepiola atlantica, assembly GCA_963556195.1. Classification (NCBI taxonomy): domain Eukaryota; kingdom Metazoa; phylum Mollusca; class Cephalopoda; order Sepiida; family Sepiolidae; genus Sepiola; species Sepiola atlantica. The sequence goes on along the minus strand of OY744522.1, from coordinate 12,326,752 downwards.
TCTATATCCTAATTTATATTATCCTCTCGCGTAAAATCGTATCTGCCCTTCTAAAAGAATTAAACTACGTACACAGCGACATAGAAACACAGTCATAAGTATATTCATATTCATACAACCCCGTCTTATCTGGTTCAATTCATCTGCTATAAGTTATATTTATGCATAAGCCAAAAAGTCTCATCTGCCGTTTGACTCATTATCTTAAATTGGATAACAGAACATATTACAGAACGCCCTTTGGCAAGACGTTCATTGTGTTTAGGTTAAGTACTGTTGTCTATCTACTCATTAATATTATCCTCGCGAGTAAAATTGTATATGCCCTTCTCAAAGAATTGAACTACGTATACAGCGACATAAAAACACAATCATAAGTATATTCATATTTATACAAAACCGTCTCATCTGCTTGAAAACGAAGTTCAGTTATTCATTCCTGGTTTGATCTATCGGCTGTCAGGTATTATTATACATGAGCCAAAAAATTCGAACTTTTAGCAAGCTCATACAGAGAACAGTTTAAGTAAAATACACTCATTAATTGTAAAATATTTAAATAGACATATATGTGGTTGCTTTTCCTATTGACCACATTATATACAACTTCAACGCGTGGGTATCGAAATACAAGCACACAGATGTGCACAAAACGGACATTGGTCTTCGTTTTCTTCATGATCTATTTTCTTATTCCAGTTCTTCTTACATATTCGGTGGCTGTTCACCAATATATAGAATGTAGACATTTAAACAAACTACAGCATACATCATATTTTATTGGCTTTTATTAATTAGGTTTGCCTTAATTTATTTATCAGTCTCATCTTATTGAAAGCTGTTCATTTATTAGGTTCACTCTTATTTATTTATAAGTTTCATCTTATTTGTAGTTGTTTATTCATTTATTAGGTTCAATCTAATTTAATTATCAGTCTCATCTTATTTGTAGTTGTTTATTTATTTATTAGGTTCACTCTTATTTTATTATAAGTTTCATCTTATTTGTAGTTGTTTATTTATTTATTAGGTTCACTCTTATTTAATTATGAGTTTCATCTTATTTGTAGTAGTTTATTCATTTATTAGGTTCACTCTAATTTAATTATCAGTCTCATCTTATTTGTAGTTGTTTATTTATTTATTAGGGTCACTCTAATTTAATCATAAGTTTCATCTTATTTGTAGTTGTTTATTTATTTATAAGGTTCACTCTTATGTAATTATAAGTGTCATCTTATTTGTAGTTGTTTATTTATTTATTTGGTTCACTCTTATGTAATTATCAGTTTCATCTTATTTGTAGTTGTTTATTCATTTATTAGGTTCACTTTAATGTAATTATGAGTCTCATCTCATTTGTAGTTGTTTATTTATTTATTAGGTTCACTCTTAAGTGTATTCTTATTTGTAGTTGTTTATTTATTTATTTGGTTCACTCTTATTTAATTATAAGTTTCATCTTGATTGTAGTTGTTTATTTATTTATTAAGTTCACTCTTATTTAATTATAAGTTTCATCTTATTTGTAGTTGTTTATTTATTTATTAGGTTCACTCTTATTTAATAATAAGTTCTACCGTAGTTGTAGTTGTTTATTTATTAATTACTTCACTCTTATTTAATTATAAGTTTACTCTTATTTGTAGTTGTTTATTTATTTATTAGGTTCACTCTCATTAATTTATCAGTTTCATCTTATTTGTAGTTGTTTATTTATTTATTAGGTTAACTCTTATTTAATTATAAGTTTCATCTTATTCGTTGTTGTTCATTTATTTATTATTCACTCTTATTTAATTATAAGTTTCATCTTATTTGTAGTTTTTTATTTATTTATTAAGTTAACTTTTATTTAATCATGAGTTTCATCTTATTTATATTTGTTTATTTATTTATTAGGTTCACTCTTATTTAATTATAAGTTTCATCTTATTTGTAGTTGTTTTTTTGTTAATTAGGTTGACTCTTATTTAATTATAAGTTTCATCTTATTTGTAGTTGTTTATTTATTAATTAGGTTCACTCTAATTTATTTATAAGTTTCATCTTATTTGTAGGTGTTTATTTATTTATTAGGTTCACTCTTATTTAATTATAAGTTTCATCTTATTTGTAGTTGTTTATTTATTTATTAGGTTCACTCTTATTAAATTATAATGTTAATCTTATTTGTAGTTGTTTATTTATTTATTAGGTTCATTCTCATTTAATTATAAGTTGCATCTTATTTGTAGTTGTTGATTAATTGATTAGGTTCACTCTGATTTAATTATAAGTTTCATCTTACTTGTAGTTGTTTATTTATTTATTCGGTTCACTCTTATTGAATTATAAGTTTCATCTTAGTTGTAGTTGTTTATTTATTTATTAGGTTCACTCTTATTTAATTATAAGTTTCATCTTATTTGTAGTTGTTTATTTATTTATTAGGTTCACACTTATTTAATTATATTTTCATATTATTTGTAGTTGTTTATTTATTTATTAGGTTCATTCTCATTTAATTATAAGTTGCATCTTATTTGTAGTTGTTGATTTATTTATTAGGTTTATTCTAATTTAATTACAAGTTTCATCTTATTTGTAGTTGTTTATTTATTTATTAGGTTAATTCTAGTTTAATTATAAGTTTCATCTTATTTGTAGGTGTTTATTTATTTATTATATTCATTATCATTTAATTACAAGTTTCATCTTATTTGTAGTTGTTTATTTATTAATTAGGTTCACTCTTATGTACTTATAAGTTTCATCTTATTTGTAGTCATTCATTTATTATGTTCACTCTAATTTTATTATGAGCCTCATGTTATTAGAAGATGTTTATTTTTATTAGCTTCACTCAAATATAATTATAAGTTCGCAGCCTTTTTCTCAATCCATCTACAATTTCACTAACTTACTTCTTCATTTGTGTGTGTCTCTCGCTTTCTATTTAAATGCTAATGTTCATTTCTGCCAGATCGGTACTTCTTTTCTCTCGTTTTATTTAATGTTCACTCTATACCTTTCTCTATTTCTCTCTTTCTCTCTTTCTCTCTTTCTCTCGTACAATCTGTCTCGCCATATCCGTATCTCTCTTTCAATTTCCATATCTGTTCATATTACTTTTTGTCCGAATGTTTATCTACCTTTAATCAACACACTCTCTTGTTGCCTTACTTCTTCTTCTTGCGTATTTCACTTGTGTTTCTGTTTTATTGACTCTATTTTAATTGTGCCCAAGTATTTAACCATTTTCAGTCTTTTCACCATCCCCCCTCTACCTCTCCCTCTCTAAGTTGTTCTCTCTTTGTTTGACAAACTATTTTTCTTATTATCTCTCTTTTCTTTCTAATCCCTTTTTATTATTATGCGCCATCGACTGACCCATTTCCCTCTACTCTCTATTTTAGAATGGACGGCGTTATTCATAGTTCAAAACCTTCTTAATAAGATCTTTCCAAAGATTAAAGACTCTCAACATCTATGATGACACGGGCAGAATCTTCATTGCGGAAATATAAAACCAGACTCGAAAAGTTTGACCCGAAGAGCAAGTTCTCTTCTGCCTCTTCCAGCCGTTCGACGCATTATACTTAATTGCATGACGGAACATAATACAGAACGCCCTTTGACAAGCCGTTCATGGTGCTTAGGTCAAATACTGTTGTCTATATCCTCATTAATATTATCCTCTCGAGTAAAATCGTATCTGCCCTTCTGAAAGAATGAAACTACGTACACAGCGACATAGAAACCCAGTCATAAGTATATTCATATTCATACACCCTGTCTTATCTGGTTCAATTCATCTGCTATAAGTTATATTTATGCATAAGCCAAAAAGTCTCCTCTGCCGTTTGACTCATTATCTTAAATTGGATGACAGAACATATTACAGAACGCCCTTTGGCAAGACGTTCATTGTGTTTAGGTTAAGTACTGTTGTCTATCTACTCATTAATATTATGCTCTCGAGTAAAATCGTATCTGCCCTTCTAAAGGATTGAACTACGTATACAGCGACATAGAAACACAGTCATAAGTATATTCATATTTATACAAAGCCGTCTCATCTGCTTGAAAACGAAGTTCAGTTATTCATTCCTGGTTTGATCTATCGGCTGTCAGGTATAATTATACATGAGCCAAAAAATTCGAACTTTTAGCTAGCTCATGCAAAGAACAGTTTCAGTACAAGACACTCATTAATTGCAAAATATTTAACTAGACATATATGTGGTTGCTTTTTCTGTTGACCACATTACATACAACTTCAACGCCTGGGTATCGAAATACAGGCACACAGATGTGCACAAAACGGACATTGGTCTTCGTTTTCTACATGATCTATTTTCTTATTCCAGTTCTCCTTACATATTCGGTGGTTGTTCCGAAATATATAGCATGTAGACATTTAAACAAACTACAGCATACATCATATTTTATTGGCTTTTATTAATTAGGTTTGCTCTAATTTAATTATCAGTCTCATCTTATTAGAAGCTGTTCATTTATTAGGTTCACCTTAATTTAATTAAAAGTTTCATCTTATTTGTAGTTGTTTATTCATTTATTAGGTGTACTCTAATTTAATTATCAGTCTCATCTTATTTGTAGTTGTTTATTTATTATGTTCACTCTTATTTAATTATAAGTTTCATCTTATTTGTAGTTGTTTATTTATTTATTAGGTTCACTCTTATTTAATCATAAGTTTCATCTTATTTGTAGTTGTTTATTTATTTATTAAGTTCACTCTAATTTAATTATAAGTTTCATCTTATTTGTAGTTGTTTATTTATTTATTAGGTTCACTCTTATTTAATTATAAGTTTCATCTTATTTGTAGTTGTTTATTTATCTATTAGGTTCACTCTTATTTAATCATAAGTTTCATCTTATTTGTAGTTTTTTATTTATTTATTAGGTTCACTCTTATTTGATTATAATTTTCTATCTTATTTGTAGTTGTTTATTTATTAGGTTCCCTCTTATTTAATTATAAGTTTCATCTTATTTGTAGTTTTTTATTTATCTATTAGGTTCACTCTTATTTAATCATAAGTTTCATCTTATTTGTAGTTGTTTATTTAGTAGGTTCACTCTTATTTAATTATAAGTTTCATCTTATTTGTAGTGGTTTGTTTATTTATTAGGTGCACTCTTATTGAATTATATTTTCATCTTATTTGTAGTTGTTTATTTATTTATTAGGTCCATTTTAATTTAATTATAAGTTTCATCTTATTTGTAATTGTTTATTTATTTATAAGGTTCGATTCTAACTTAATTATAAGTTTCATCTTATTTGTAGTTGTTTATTTATTTATTAGGTTCACTCAAATTTAATTATCAGTCTCATGTTATTGGAAGATGTTTATTTTTATTAGGTTCACTCAAATTTAATTATAAGTTCGCAGCCTTTTTTCAATCCATCTACAATTTCACTAACTTACTTCTTCATTTGTGTGTGTCTCTCGGTTCCTATTTAAATGCTTATTTTTATTTCTGAAATATCGGTACTTCTTTTCTCTCGTTTTATTTAGTGTTCACTCTATACCTTTCTCTATTTCTCTCTTTCTCTCTTGATCTCTTTCTCTCTGACTATCTGTCTCGCTATATCCGTATTTCTCTTTCAATTTCCATATCTGTTCATCTTACTTTTTGTCCGAATGTTTATCTACCCTTAATCAACACAATCTCTTGTTTTCTTACTTCCTTTTCTTGCGTATTTCTCTTGAGTGTCTGTTTTATTGGCTCTATTTTTATTGTGTCTAAGTATTTAACCATTTTCAGTTCTTTCAACATCCCTCTCCCTCCTCCTCTCTCTCTAAGTATTTAACCATTTTCAATCCTTTCACCATCCCTCTCCCTCCTGCTCTCTCTCTAAGTATTTTACCATTTTCAGTCCTTTCACCATCCCTGCCCCTCCTCCTTTCTCTCTAAGTATTTAACCATTTTCAGATCTTCCACCATCCCTCCCCCTCCCCCTCTCTCTCTAAGTATTTAACTATTTTCAGCCCTTTCACCATCCCTCCCCCCTCCTCCTCTCTCTCTAAGTATTTAACCATTTTCAGTCTTTTCACCATCCCTCCCCTCTCCCTCCTCATCTCTCTCTTTAAGTATTTAACCATTTTCAGTCCTTTCGCCATCCCTCCCCCTATCCCACACCCTCCTCCTCTCTCTCTAAGTATTTAACAAGGTTCAGTCCTTTCACCATCCCTCCCCTCTCCCTCCTCCTCTCTCTCTAAGTATTTCTCTCTTTGTTTCACCCACTATTTCTCTTAGTATCCCTCTTATTTCTCGAATCCCTTTTTATTTTTATTCGCCATCTATCGACCCATTCCCCTATCACGTTCTTTATTTTAGAGTGGACGGCTTTATTAATAGTTCAAAACCTTCTTAATAAGATCTTTCCAAAGATGAAAGATTCTCAAAATCAATAATGACACCGGCAGAGTCTTCATTGCTGAAATATAAAACCAGATACGAAAAGTCAGACCCGAAAAGCAAGTTCTCCTCTGCATCTTTCAGCCGTTCGACGCATCATCTTTAATTGCATGACGGAACATATTACAGAACGCCCTTTGACAAGCCGTTCATTGTGTTTAGTTCAAGTACTGTTGTCTATATCCTCATAAATATTATCCTCTCGAGTAAAATCGAATCTGCCCTTCTAAAAGAATTGAACTATATACACAGCGACATAGAAACACAGTCATAAGTATATTCATTTTTATACAAAGCCGTCTTATATGCTTGAAAGCGAAGTTCAGTTATTCATGCTTGGTTTAATCTATCGGCTATAAGTTATATTTATACATGAGCCAAAAAGGGAAAACTTTTAGCTAGCTCATACAGAGAAAAGTTTAAGTACAAGACCATTATTCCTGCATAATATTTAAATATATATGTCGTCTAAAACTTCAGCATATGTGGTTGCTTTTGCTATTGACTACCTTACATTCAAGTTCAACGCGTGGGTATCGAAATACAGGCACTAAGAGTGCATAAAACTGACATTAGTCCTCGTTTTCTATTTTCTTGTTCTTGTTTTTCTCACATATTCGGTTACGGTTCCGGGATGACACTATTTTAATGATTGCCTGGACAAGATGACTATGGGAAAACTTGTTTCATAAAAACGCGCGTATATAGAAAATGACATGGTTGAATATTGATTCCCGGATCGTGTTATAGATATTTAAATTGTAATTCATGTTTTAAAATTTTTGAAAAATAAAGTATTAATATATCGATGATATTTAAGATCATCATCATCATCATCAGCATCATCATCATCATCATCATCATCATCATCATATTACAAATTGAGCTTATTTGTTACTGCAGCTTTGAATTTTATCCTTGATATGTTTTCTTTTCTTTTTTTTAAACACATAAGAATTAACTTCAGCCAATATAATTATTGTATTATTTTAGTTCAATAACTAAAATAGTATATAGATGCGTCTGAAAATAAACAATTTATTTCCCATGGACAAACTGTATACTTTTCCTTTCCAAATAATTCTTCTCGAATCTAATGCATTTTCTCATCCCTCTTTGTCATGATTCTAGGAACGGCTAGAAAGGTTTCTTTATCATCGTCGTTCAAACTTTCTAGCTGTCCTACACGACGTATAACCGTGTTTTCTGTACCCTTTCAGCTTCCGGAAGAGAAAAGGCCACAATGAATGAAATAATGTGAAAACTGAGGTTGTTCCTGTAGAGCAATTTCTTTTTTTTACAAGAATTGTTGGATGCTTAGGGCGATGTGAGCAGACGCATTGTTGTTGTTTGAAAAAAATTGGGGGGGGGG
>OY744522.1:12196442-12311442 GCA_963556195.1 Sepiola atlantica | reverse complement strand
TCAATGAATTATGTTGTAAAATATTGGAAGGAAGATTAGCTAGCTTAGTGAGTTAAGGAACAAAAAGCTGAGTCTAATGATGTTTACTACACCATGAGGCTTATCCTAATCCAATTCTGACGAATGGTACGGTATGTGATATACTGAATCATGCTAGGTGTATGTGTATGCCATATTTATAAAAAGAATACATTACGAAAGCACACAAGCAGACACCTCTTGAAAGTGAAAACCGAAAGTACGAATCGAATCCTCAATGTCTTGAACACTAACATCCTTGTCACATTTGTATCTGGTTGGAATTAATTACGTTCGGTTAGGAAATAGTTAAACTTATACGAAAGAATTTTACTTCGCAAACACCAAAAAACAATAAATACAGGCATAATCGTATTTATTGTACAGTAATGTAAAGATGTGATGGTCTGGTTCTTCGGAACTTACAATTAACACACATATATATATATATATATATATATATATATATATATATATATATATATATATATATATATGTGTGTGTGTGTGTGTGTGTGTGTGACTATTTAGTACGGGAAAAAGGAAAACGTTTCGTTAATTCGACCGTTAGTAACACGAGGAATGCAGACGAACATCTGATAATCATATTCTTCTAATTATATCTGCCTGGCTTGGTTCACTTTCTCATTCGGTGTTGAATGTAGATTACTTAATTTAGTCACGCCATAACTATCATTAACATATACATTCTTCTCGTGTCTAGCTTCATTAAAAGGGTGGTTGTATGCAAAACCGAGTTATCATAAAAATACCACACGTCTTGCACCTACGAAAAGAGAGCACATTAACGTAGATTCCAACGACAAGTCCAACTTGGTACGACTTTTTAATGAATCTCTCAGCCGCTTAATATCATATTGATGTACATCTTTATTCAACAAGAATTTCAGGAGGCTCAATAGATTTATCATTAGCTACTTTGCTCAGCTGAACATTTTCAACCCGACAAGTTCTAGAGAAAACTAACATCCCATGGTTAATAAAGTAGTGTGGCATACGTACTATATTGTCCTTGGTATTTTAGTCGAGTTTAGTCCGTTGTACAATCCGGCACGTTCTATGTGTGTTTGCTATAGTCGTTAGCCTTCGGGTGATTTCGAATGTAAACCTTTATTTATTCCATAGTGATTGGTTGATCTCATTCTACGTACGATGCTTTTTAGGTACGAAGTATCAGTTAATGCTTCTTTACTAGAGGCAATACATTAGAGAAAGTCGCAGAGTACAATAGTTTAAAGCTATCGAAGATCGCAAAAAGAAAGATCAGGAAAATCCTTTTTAACAAATTAATAAACTAAAATAGATAATCTAATAAATATTGGACTATAGATATCGATCACAACGTAATTGTTAGTGTGCTATAGTCTGAGGCATACGATTCGTTAGTCCACGTCCAACTCGTTGCCTCAGACAACAACATGTTCTTAGATAATTCCTATTATTTTATATAATTTACATATTGATGAATTGCATGTATATAATTCCATCTGGAAACAGTTGCTAATTTTCGATATATACTTTAAAAGTCAATGTGTGTTCGCTCGTTATAGAAATCGATAAGTTAACACTAAACAAAACAAATAAGTTAAAAGAAAGATGATTTATTTTCGAAGAATCTGGATAGACCACTGATTATGTTCTTTCGAGTTCATCTGCAACGATTGGGGCAATCTTGGGCTCGATCTCTAAGATAACTGATTTTATTAGAACTTAAAGAAACGAAATTCAGTTTTAAAATCGATGTTCTTCCTTTCAGAAAACAAAACAAGAATTAAACAAAGAATACCTCAGTAAAGAATAGATTTAAAAAGGTTTAAATATTCAAATAATAACTTAAATGGGTGTTTTAAGAGTTCCAATAATTGAATTCCTTCTATTCGCCATGAAATTGAAAGAAAAAAGTGTTGATTAAGATTTATTACTTCGATGGTTGTTGCCATTTCGTTTCAATCCTATGCTACTGTCGAATAATGTGATTTATTATTTACATCTTGCAAACAATTAAAATAAATTCGGAGTAAATGAAATGATATTCGTTGTGTTACATATATTTTTCTTTATTTAAAGCATCTACGAAATGCAACATTTAAATATAAGATGAAGATATTTATCCATCTCATATAACAATTGAATAAAGTAATTATTAAAAAATAAATTCTTTCTGATTGAACATAATTTAATTTAACAAAAAAAAAACAACAAATCATGAAAACAAGTTTCTACTTGACCATCTTATTTTACTTCACGTCTCGATTTTGAAATAAATGTACGTACTCTTCTAGCGGAATTAATCTTTTATCAACGGAGAACAATAATGGTGGTTGTATTAAGAGAGCACACATTAACTTCAATGTGAATGGATTTTCTCTGCAATGTCGCAGACTTGATAGACTACATGTCTAGTTATAGAGTTCATCAGAAACCCCGGGTTTCTCAACCTGAAAGTATCGAACCAACACAGCAATATTTCCTTTATATTAGGAACTACATGTTTGGTACAATTTTAGTTGACATAAGATATATTAACCGTCTGAGTTTAATTTTCATAGTTAAATATCTGACCTGAACTTCTTGAAAAAATGCATTTCAATTCTGTATTAATTGAAAACAAAGGGAAATAACTTACTCCAAATCGCAATAGATTTTAATTTCATGTTCATCAGAATGAGTAACACAATTTGTTTCTGCATATAAAAATTACACCATTTGTTTCATCCATTACTATCTGTTAAACCAGGTACCTTGCATTAATGGTCTCTTATAGCTCAACGAAATTACGACTTTTCTATACCTATGACTTCAGTCGTATAATTACTGTCTCCTCAGGAAATACATGTTTGGTACCATTTTAGTTGACATAAGATACATTATGTAGGCTTTTAAAGAGGCGTCTGAGAAAATATCACAGTTATGCTGCCATATGCATAATCAACTGTATTAATACAAAAGTATATTATCCTTCTAAATAATATCCGTTTTTCTTTCGAAATACAACACAAGTTATTTGATATTCGGTGATGCTACCAAGTCAGGGTGAAGAATTAATAGAAAAACAACGGAAAGTGTAAGGAATAAATCGTTAAAAACGTCAAGGAACACGTAATCAGTTCTTATGGATTTAATGGAATCGCTAGTTACGCACTGATTACCAAGTAGATCTCTAAACATTACAGTTTGTGTTCCAATTCAATTAAATATATTGCTAACATGTTGTCATCATAACGGTTATGGAAGGTATGCCTCCAGACATCAGATTATATTATTAAAGCAACGGTTGGTAGTCAATGCAATTGTATATAAAACTGGCTTTGTTATAGCATTAAATAAACGACGCGTATTTAAGCGAACCTATGCTAAAATGGAGTTCTTATTAGGCCATCTTGATAATTAAGATATATTTAAGAGATTAGTAAAATTTATTTACTGATGGGTTTTAATTTGTATACCTTTTATTTATTTACGAGTATATACCCCTATGTTTACAGTGAATTAACGCAGACCTCTGTGAACTCTTCATTCCTAACCTTACACCAATATTAACATTTATATTATTCGCTGATTTAGACGCGGGCTCCACGATAAATATTTCTCTTGTGCTAATTGATTATGAATTGATTTGCTTATTTCTCACCCTGAAGACGTTGTAAAACGATGTAAAGAGATGTTGTATTAATTAATTAATACAGACTCGTATTAATCAGCGTGTGATTTGACGCAGCAAGACGCCATTTTTATCTTCCCCCCCCCCCACTATTCAGTTCAGCGTGATCGATGGGGCCAAGATATTCGAACTTGGCAACCAAGATATAACATGCTTCGGAATGTTGGGATAAGCCTTGATAATTAGGCCATACCATTGTGAATATAACAAGCGAGATTAGACTTGTTGTCCGAATAATCCAACCAATACTATATGTGTCATGTTAGTCGACGAAAATTAATTATTTTTACATAGTGCGACATCTACATTGCGACCAGCGATAATAGCTTTCGAATAAATATTACATTTATTCATCGATCTGTTAACCAATTTCAGCAATTGTTTACGGAAATTCTGGCACATGATGATAACATCATTAGATTGATTTACATATTGTTGTGAATAATTTGTACAGTCATTGACGTTTTTTTCTCATTTAGGGAAGATGAGAGATAATAGCTATTTTATTTCTTAACAATAATGGGACCTTTAAAATCACTAACTGGGATGAACAGAATCCTTTTGAATATAACAAGCAAGTTCAGAAAATTAGTTCGAAAAATCCAAATAAAATACTATACATGTTATGTTAGTCGACGAAAATTACTTATTTTTAAATTGTGCAACATCTACATTGCGACCAGCGATAATAGCTTTCTAAAAACAAATACATTTATTAATCATTCTGTTTACCAATTTCGACAATAGTTTTACGGAAATTCTGGCACATGATTATAACATTATTTTATTGATTTACATATTGTTGAGAATTATTTCTACAGTCATTTACATTTTTTGTTTTACTTGAGGGTAGCCAGAATTTATGGCTTTTAAATTTTTTAACAACAATGCGAAGTTTAACATCACTGACTGAGGGATAAACATAAAGTATAGTATAGGGAACGCCTAAACGAACTTCCTCTGGTGTAATTATTTGAAGATGAAGTCGTCACGTGGATACTGTGAAGAGACTGCTGAAATATAGTTCACCAACGAAGAAATGATCAGATGATGAGATTTACAAGACTGTCACTAACTAGGATTTGAGGAATATTTGTCGTCATCCGCGTGGAAAAGCTGCACAATCAAGAAAATCAATTTTCACATCAGCTGGGTGGCCGGACGTACTAAAATCAACGAGGAATGCAATTCTCCAAACAATGGCTTCTGTGAAAGTTCTACTTACAATGCTCCCTTGTACACTAAGACACACCATTTTGAGAATGGAATGGGCAAAGACATATATGAAGATGGATATAAGTAAGGTGTCTTTCATTGATGAGACCCGGGCACACCTTGATAGACCTAGTGGCTATGCAAAAGCATAGCATTTATTCTGGATATGAGAGTCGCCATCGTTTAAGATTATAACAAAAGGGTGGAGGAGACATTAAATCAGAAGGTATCATTGGGGGTAAACTTGTTGATCCTATAAAAGTACCTGAATGTGTTAAAATTACGTTTACTGCTTATGGCAATTTCTTGAGAGAATCTCTTGTTCTTTGGCTAGATGATATAAATCTTGATCTACTAAGAAACTCAGTTTTATGTACGACAATGATCCTTCTCACGTATTCTTAGCATTTTAGACATCAAAGGCACAACGTTTATGAGCTGGCCTCCATGCTTCCTCAGAATAAAACCCTAAAGGAAAATTGTCACTCTATCATCAAGCGAGATATTTATTCCAATGAACGTTAATTTTCGACTAAAACGCACATTGGAAGTCATTAATACTGCAGTAATGACAATACTACCAGTCACTATTAAAAATTGACTTATGCATTAGAGACAAGACATGTTAAGTTAAAAATGGTTCATGCTTGTAATGTAGGTAAATAAGCTATTTTCATTGTATCTATTGAACTATATATTATTATATATTTAATCATATCAATGGCATTATTTTATTTATTTATTTCTTATTTTCACTAATACACATTTATGTTGGTTGTTTTAATTGAAAAGCTTCAACAATTCTCAGTGATTTTAACAAATGTTTTATTTTGCAATTGCAAGCTATGATGTTTTGATTATTTTTTAGCAATACTTTTATTACGGAGTGCCAGATTACCTGTTAAAAGATTTCCAAAATTGAGTCATGGAAAATTAAGACAACTATTTCTGTAAACAAGGTATTATCGCTGGTAGCAGTGTATGCTCTCTTTATATCATGAACATGAACAGAATATATTATAATTTACTATGAACATGTTTTTCAATGTGTCTCCTACCTTCGTTATCGTCATTTTTACAACATTTCTACTAGTATACTCACCGGCATACGTCAGGTGTATTCTTCGTATGCGTTTTCGAATGTAGCAGCTTTTACGAGCACGTGTTAAATTAGAGTAGCCATTTATCTCATATGAGTTCATCAAGCGGCTGTAATGACTCGTCTTACTAAACCTCGTACAAAAATGTATCAGTAATTATATTATCATTATATCATTATTTCTCTATTAAAACGATTAAGGGAAAACAGCACAAGCTATACGTTCCAGTCTCTGTCTCTCTCTTGCTTCATCTCTCTCTTACTCTCTCTTTTTTTTCTTTCGCTTTCTCTCTCTATCGGCTTACAGAGAACCGTCATTTTAGAATAGAATAGTTCGGGCTGTGAGTCCGGTAGTCACAAACTAACTTATAGTTTGTTCAACATAGCCTTCACAAACAGGACTAACTACAATAAGCGAATGATGCCTCTCAGATTGCATTTATTTGATGGCCATAAAATAATGGTGTTAGTCAAAATCTCTACATCTTTTATTTAAATCAAGTGGATAGAGTGCCCTTATTTAGCGTGTCAGTACCTTTGCATATCTTGTATGAAGTATATTTTCCTGAAAATTAAACTTACAAATTATCCGAAGATTTCATTTTAGAATATCTGTTAAGCAGTTATTTTATCAAATTAGGAATGTATCCGGGATGAGAACCAGGAAGTTAACTTTCATCTTGTGAGATTATTTACTTCAACTTCTGTTACATTTAAAGTGCATTAATCACAGGTAATTACTTTTCTTTCATTCTAATCTGTTCATATTTTTTACTTTTCTTTCATTCTAATCTGTTCATATTTTTTACTTTTCTTTCATTCTAATCTGTTCATATTTTTTACTTTTCTTTCATTCTAATCTGTTCATATTTTTTACTTTTCTTTCATTCTAATCTGTTCATATTTTTTAATTTTCTTTCATTCTAATCTGTTCATATTTTTTACTTTTCTTTCATTCTAATCTGTTCATATTTTTTACTTTTCTTTCATTCTAATCTGTTCATATTTTTTAATTTTTTTTCATTCTAATCTGTTCATATTTTTTACTTTTCTTTCATTCTAATCTGTTCATATTTTTTACTTTTCTTTCATTCTAATCTGTTCATATTTTTTACTTTTCTTTCATTCTAATCTGTTCATATTTTTTACTTTTCTTTCATTCTAATCTGTTCATATTTTTTACTTTTCTTTCATTCTAATCTGTTCATATTTTTTACTTTTCTTTCATTCTAATCTGTTCATATTTTTTACTTTTCTTTCATTCTAATCTGTTCATATTTTTTACTTTTCTTTCATTCTAATCTGTTCATATCTTTTAATTTTCTTTCATTCTAATCTGTTCATATTTTTTACTTTTCTTTCATTCTAATCTATTCATATCTTTTCGGATGCGTCTAAGAATCTCCATTTTATTTTTTCATGAATTACATCAAATAAAGTGTTGTTATGTTTCACATAAGAATTACTTATTTTTATTATTTAGATTAATCGGACTAAGATTCTTGTGTATGATGGAACGACAACAATCTACCTCTGTATATGAAATAAATAAGTAATTCCGTATAGATTCCCGAGTTTGACATAAATATTTCCGAAAAGATTAACATGTTCACAAATAGTTGTTCGAATAATCCCAATAATAAACTAAAGCATACATTTTTTCTGATATTTAATCTTTTTTACTTTTCTCATCATATTTCGAACTTTTCTATTCTTTAATTTAGAACATGCTAATATATAACATCGATGGTTCTCTGATTCATTGTTTGTTGTGTTTAGATATGTTCATTTGTCTTCCATTCATCTTATTGCTTTTTTATTTCATTACTTTCGCTTTTATCATATTTAAACCCGATCTTTTAGAACAAGCAATACAGACACACACAATTAAAAATACAATTTCCTAAATACACTGCTTAAACAACTACACCATTTCTCTGAAAACAGACATTCTAGGGAAAATAAAAGATGAACTACAAAGGTCCTGATAATTCATTAGGGGTTCGTCTTGCTCACAAACTAGCAGAGGCATTAAATGCATACAGTGGGACAAACATTTGAGTCGAACCCCTTCTATCAGGCGCGCTACCAACGACACTCGGAAGAACGACGCCGTGACCCGACAGAGTGGGCAAGACAGATAAGCGGCGAAATAACTCTGACTCGATTAGCAGCCAAGTTCACACGATACCATGACAAATATAAGTTAGTAGCGATACTGTCAACATCTATACAACTCCGCTGGTGAGATGTTTTACACTTAAATGAACAATTAACTTTACTTTCCAAACTTGTTCGCATCAAAATACAATTGAACAATAGTATTTCTATGACATGTCAAAAATATCAATGATTTTGTTTCAACACACACACACACACACACACACATATATATATATATATATATATATATATATATATATATATATATATATATATATATATATATATGGGAAAGGAAAAACCAACGTTTCGTCTTTATTTGTAAGACTTCCTCAGGATGATGATTTTAAGAAAAATGTCACGCAAGTACATAGAAATATTGGGTTGCCATGATGGGTTAATGAGAAGAAGTAGTAGCCACTACTAGGATCGCAGGACCAAGGTCCGGGCTGAGAGAAGTCGGTGGCAGGGGGTGAAATGAATGTAGATGGATGTGAGTGAAAAGGGGGAGGGGGGAGTGTTAGTGAATTTGTGTTAGGGTGGGAGAGAGGGAAGGGGTGCTGAGCTTTTTGTTGTGGTGGGGTGTAGCGTGGATTATGAGGGGTTTGGGGAAAGAGGAGGGGAGAGGGAAGCTCTGTCTCTTTGGTGTGTAGGTAGTACCATAGTTTTAGAAAAAGATTTGAAGAAATGAAGATGATTTCAAAGTGGGAGGGGTGGGTGGGTAAGAGGGTGAAAGAAGTAGTCGAAAGGGTGAGATGGGTGAGGGGGAGAGGGGAGAGGGTTTGTGGTTAGGTGTGAAATTTTTGGAGGGTAGGAGTATTGACTAGCTGGCTATGTCATGAATGTGTGAATATAAGTAAGTTAGAAGGAAAGTGTTGAAATGTGCTGAGAATATGATAATGAGGAGAAGGAAACAGAAAAAGAAAAAGAAACAGAAGGAGAAAAATGATATTAATTTTGGTGAGAAATAGGTGAAATGTAGTTTTGTGCAGGCAATGTTGATGGTTTGAAATTAAATTGAGGGCCAAATGGGTTGAAATATCTAAATATTTGTGAGGGTATCTAGATTGTGTTTAATGGTAAGGCTGTTATTTGTGGTTAAGTGGTTTGGATTCATGGTAAAGGAAAATTAATGTGGGGAGGGGTTGTGCGTGAGTGTGCATGCGGGAGCTTGTATATAAGTCCAATTATTATTATGTAAGCGTATTATCATCCTCCTGGGAATTACCCCCACCTTTTGGAGAGTTGTTTTGTATTTATCGTAAACATTAAACATTAGCAACTAATTGTCTTTCTTTAATTGCACCCTATCAATTTGTATCATTTTTTCTTCGTATATTTAAATTTATTTTTATATACTACACCCTCCTTTTATTGTTTTCTTTAGAAACCTTTCAGCTATCCTATAACACTCACCTCAGCGAAACTCATTGTTGGTAGATAAGAAGAATGTTGAAATTTGATTGGTCAAAATGGAATTGGGTTTTGCTTGGTTGATGTTATTTACTGCATCATTTTGGGTGATGTAGTGTTTACTAACATAAAGAGCATTTTGTAAATCTTAAAAGATATCATGTCCACTCTTTCTCACCATCAGTGGTCATTCGTTGATTTCGGATAGCATATTCATATGTTTGACGATTGGTTATCCTTCTTTGTTTCCGGAAATGGGAAGGGCCGCGTTATTTCTGTAAGGAAAATAGCATTTTTATTATTTTTATCATTAAAATCAATAAAAATCCAGGATTCAATATTTACTAGTAATGTTAATGATGTATATATTTGTTTTCCTTCGACTTCGCCCTGTTTTATTACATGATACTAGCGGAGCATCGGGGTAATTTCATGGTGATTTTACATCATTCTATATAATGTACTGGTTATGATAATAACCCTTTTAAATATTCAATATCTGTTATCGTGAATACTATTAAGAAAAATACACTTTCTTCTTACGTAAAATAGTTGGAATTGTCATCTAAATAATTTTTAAATGATTAAAAAAATACGTCCTTTTTAATTTATTTTAAATTTTAGCTATTTATTTACTGTTAATACAATTAATTATATTTGTCTTCTTACCGTAAACATACTTTTCAACTAAATATTCTTCATATAAATAAAACTAATACCATTTTTTTAATGTATTTATTTCTAATTGTACTGTTTTGCTGTTGACAGGACGACATCATTTTATTTTGCAACAATTCATTTAACATGAGTAAAATCGAAATATTTAATTAAGCGACATCAGATTCATCACTTATGACCATCTTTGCTAATTAGACAATCTCATTTTTAAATGTGTGTGAAAGGTGATAACAAACGTACAAACATGAAATCGCCACAAAACATGATTATATAGATTAGCGTATTATTATATACATATTTGTTTTCCTTTCTCGTTGTGTTGTTGAATTAAATGTAGAATTATATGTTTACATTGCGAAACTGTCGATTAAGAATTCCGCCACTCCTACTTAATGATACGTCTTAATTTATTCTTTATTTGTTCATTTATTGTGTGTTATATATCGTGCATGTTGAAGTACAATTATTATTTTTTTATATTGAATTTCAGAAAATTCTTTCAAATAGTTTTGTAGCAGAAATGTAATTATCTGAATTTAAACATGAAATTATCCACTGTGTTTTTCTCAATAAAAAAAGAAAAGTGTTTCTATTTAGTTATATATTTCACAGATGCAAGGTAAAAAGCCCACCATAAAACCACAACACATAATTTACATAACACGCATTAGAATCAAGTTCTCTACAGAACCGCCTATTTGTGAACGTGTGACAACGATTTGTGGATTGTATGAACTCAAAAACTTGTAAGCCAACACAGCTGATGGAAACTAGTTTTAAAGTGTGGCAAGGATTTGTAAGAATTTTGCAACGGTAAAAACTCTAAAAAAATTGTCTACACTCGTTAGAAGTAGACGGGTAAACCCTTATTGGGTCTATTCAATTCTTTTACGAAATAATATTTTTAGAAAAGGTATTAACCATCAATCCCCCTACGTATGTATCAAATATCAATTTCTGTTTAATTTATCCTATTCAATGAATCGTTTATAATATTTATTGTGCTACGGAAAATGGTGTTGAGTATTTATTGTGCTACGGAAAATGGTGTTGAGTATTTATTGTGCTACGGAAAATGGTGTTGAGTATTTATTGTGCTACGGAAAATGGTGTTGAATATTTATTGTGCTACGGAAAATGGTGTTGAGTATTCTTTACACCGGGAAGCTGTCCGTCGATTAGTCACAGTTAAGATGTAAATATGAAGATTACATGCTTTTTATTGATTGGACCTTAAATAGAGGTTCAAAATTAAGTATCTGTCTAATCTACACTTCTATCAGCAACTTATCTTATTTAAACACTTGTAAACTATTAACAATGTTAATTTAATCAATTAGCATCTACGTTTCCATACGACGTTCTAATTATCTCTCGCGCTAATTATCCTTTATTAACAGCTACACTTGGTGTCATTCTGTTGTGTCTATATGCACCTTACACTGTTCTCGCATGGCTTACTGCTGCATTAAGTAAAGAACTGTGACAATGGCATCTTAACGTATACATTTTATTTTGTTAACTTTGCATTCAGTTCATTATGCATGTATCTCTTTTAAATATCTTGACATGGGTACGATTGCGTAAGCGCAGGACTTCAAATGACGAACATCATTATCTAATGTATAAGACTATATCATTTCAAATCACTAAGTAGGTGAACTTGGACAACACGTGTGAGCGATGGAGTTGGTCGTGATCTTCGATTTTATATTTTTTGTTGGAACGTGCACTTAGACTAATTAATGCATTGGTGATTGGGAAAGCGTAGAATATACCAACTATGAATCTATTAATTCTACAAATTATCACCGGTCAGTTAGTTGTATCATAACTATGTATTTTCACTGACCATTTTGCTATTTCGGGCGACTTTGAAAATAGGCCACATAATGAACGCATTATGTTAGCTTGCGTTTCATCATCTGACAATATTTCAAACGTACCCCCTTATTACTGTCCCTGTTACCCATATACATACCCTACCGAACCACCGTTTCGTATTTTATCCTCTTACTTGGCTTCCTTTTGTTTCTGTGAATTTGCGTCTGATTCTCTTCAATGTTATCACGTTCAGATTACTCTATTTTTCCTAGTTTTACAATCATCCTCGTTATCTCTCCACCATTTTGTGCTTTCTTGATTCACTTCTTCATCAGAACTATTCACATCTTTCTATGCTTCTCTCAGATACGACATTTGTTTTGTTATCTTATTGTATTCTTTCATTTCATTTATTAATTATTACTATTAATCATCAAAGTAAAATACTTCCATATTGGCCATATTATTAGGGTAATATATAGCGCGTTTGATAGTTGAGACGCTTATACTGTGTTTACATCTGGTCAAAAATATTATGGTCGACGTTGAATAGTGTTGAGAATGTTATGAATCCGTAATGTCTCACCAGCCTTAAATAAATAATAACTCGTTTTAAGATAATCGTATATAATGAATTGTTTACAATAAATGTGTTGTCATTAAATAAATCGAGTTTATATGTCTGTATAAATAAAACAAAAATGTATTGTTGTGTCGCAAACTATCAGAATTGTTCACTGTGCTTCGGCATTTACCAAAAAACGTTCTTATTTTTTTTTAAATATAAAGCTTTATCAATAATTAGGAATTAACCGATGCCAAAATGATTCATGAGTTTTGTACTTTTTTTAGTATTTTGCCATTGAATTATATAACAGGGCTGATATATCGTAGAAACACAAACATTTTATTGTTTCAATATTTAATCAACAAAACATGGTGTATATGTCGTAACACATGATACACACGAAATGTACCTATTCCGGACATGTGATGGTGTTAAATATTTTGTTTTCATGTTTCGTATTGTTTGTCATTTTTGTCGTTCAATTCTTAATTGCCAAAAAGTGGTTGCCCCAGACAAATACATCTCGAAACGTTGTGAGACAATCTACAATGAGAAACATAAGAAAATAATAACTAAAACTATATATAATCAATTACATGGAACACAAATAAGTGTAGTCGACTTAGTGAATGTAATAAATGATTCAGTTCTAAAGTCACATAAGGGTATATCTTACGACGCAAATGGCGTCGGTAAAAAGCTGAAGAAATGAAAATGTAATATTTTTAGACGACATGATTTGGGAGAAACAATAGCACGTGTGTTTATAGTCGCGTGATATCCTGGAACTGCCCTCATCATTGTTAAACTACGCCAAATGGAGGGGGCGGAGAAATCGACCAGTTCTACTCGGCGAACTAGCCGCAACATAGTATGTTTGTTGTTGTAACCCTCAACTTCTCGTGTCGCCGTTGAATAGTTCAACATATTTCCTCAATTGCTTTATTTGGAAACAAAAATAAAACAACATACGGAACCTTTTAATAAATCTCTAAACGTTGTAAGACAATTCTCAATGAAAAACATATGAAAAAAAATAACTGACACCATATATTACTAATGACACGAAATTAATGTAATCGACTTATTTAATTTAAGATATGATTCAATTCTCAAGTCACATAAGGGTCTATCTTACGACGACAATGGCTCCTGAGAAAAAACGAATAATAAAGCTGCAGAAACATTGTGAGAAATGCCACAAACCTGAATGAGGAAAACAGTTATAAATATTAAATCGGGTAAATAATTTGAAGTACGCTTTTAAAATTAAATGTAAGTTTAGTTTGACACGTGCATTGGGTTAATTGGTATTTTTGACGGGATTCGCTTGTAGGTTCATCTGTTGCTCAATACAAATAGGCTGATCTATCATCTCTGTGACACTAGCGCAATTTGCCAACACCTAAAAATGTCTCCTTTTATATAGCTTCATTTTAGTTCATGATATAAAAACAATACACCAGAATATCAATATCAAAAGGATAAAAGTAATACATATTAAAACTAGTAATCCAACAATTAGTAATAATTATTGCGAAACTACGAAACCCATTTTAAACAGTCTGACGTAGTAATTAATATTAACGAATTTTGAGCAGTTAAATAGATACTTTTGAATTTTGAACGTGATGTTCACGTAATACCGTTCGCATGCAACATCTCATCTGCACCGACGCTCATTTTAAAGTCGTAAATTACTAGGCGTTGAAAAAAATCAACAGTAATATAATGTTGTAAAGACACCAGGACCACCCTCGCCTGATTAGGATTTAATTAATAAAATCGAGAATACTCGCGAAAAAATAAAAAAAACAATAAACCTACGGAATGATATATACCAATTAGAACGAAATACTCTATTGACTTTTCAAAAAAAAATAATAATCTCATAAAACAAAACACTACATTTTAATTAGTAATAGTTGCCTGAATGAAAACATGCTGCCTAAATAAACATGCGATATATGTGTATATATATATACATATATATATATATATATATATATATATATATATGTATATATATTACATAACAGTGTACCATTGTGTAGATAGACAGATATATATGTGTTTGTGAAAGGAATAAAATAATAATAAATAAATAAATGTATGTATATCTGTATGTACACATTGTATTAAGGTTGAAACTAATTCATTTGTTCCACCCTTATATGTCTTATTTGCTCCAACTTGTGTCTATCCGTCACACCTCTGTATTGTATTGCCTTCTAAGTATCACATTTCTATATACCTATAAACCATTCTTCAAGCAAACTACATAAACCTCTTATATATATATATTTATTTCTATACGTTCTCGTCAACATCACCAACAGACAGATCACCACATCACTCTACACTAAACCTACCGACGGACACGGTTACCTCAACTTTGAGAGCTGCCACCCGATCACCAAAAAAAAATCAATTATTTACAGTAAATGCCTACGCATCAAAAGAATTTGCTCGGATTCCACTGAATATAACACACAGGTAGGCATCATAGCCAACCACTTCCTCCACATACACTACCCCTTCAAAATAATTAAACAATCAATAAAGAAAGCATCAACAAAAAGCAGACTAACTCTTCTGACAAACAACAAAAACAAAACTCTATCCTCACAAATACCAATGGTATTTGACTTCAACCCTAACACCAACAAACTACAAGACCCTCTCAAAAACATATTTAAACAATTACAACACGACCCCAACATCAGCACTATATACAACAAACCACCCATCTGCGCCATACGACAGCTTCCAAACCTACACTCTTTGCTGACATCGACCAAAACACGCAACATTCCCGCACCACAGGGAAACAAAACATGTAACAAACCCAGATGCCAAATATGTCAATGCATTAACACCAACCACACATTCACACCTCCAGGCACCAACATCCAGCTTAATCCCCCCTCTTATCTGCGACAGCCCCGACGTAGTTTACTTATTATACTGTACCAGATGCACGAAAGCTAACTATGTCGGGGAAACAAGCCTGGAGTTCCACAAACGCTTCAATAATAATAAACAAACTATTAGAGACAAATCCACACGATTCCCAGTGGCCGAGCACTTCAACCTACCAAGCCATTCCACAGATGACATGAAGTGCATCCTCATAGCCTCCAAATTCAGATCACAACAACACAGACGAAAATATGAAACTAAACTCATCCTCAAACTCAACACACACAACGCTGGACTTAATTTGGACCTGGGACTACTCAACAACTACACTTTCCACAAACAGGGTAACTAACCTATGTCATTTTCCAACGGGCGAAGTCGTGCGTGTGTCACGGTGGGATCTTAACTCTTAACTTTTAACAGTTTTTATTACATCTATTTATTTCGTTGTATGTATGTAGGTTTTATTATCTAATATTTATTATATTCATTTATTTATTTATTTATTTATTTATATATTTAAGTATTGATCATTTATCTACTGACTTATTTATTTATATTATTTATATTATATAATTTAGATTATTTAATTTATTATTTTCATTAGTATTATATTTATTTATTTGAATTTTCATATATATTTGTTTTATATATATATTTTTTTTATTATTATTATTAGACGCAAATTTTAATCAATAGAAAGTTAAAAAAAAACGTTTTTTTAGAGAATTAATTTTTTTTAAATAAATGACCGCTGATACGAAGAAAGAAAGAAAGAGCGAAAGAAAAGAGCGAGTAATTAATTCAATTAACAGTTAAATTGAACGCAGTAACAGTAATTTTAAACAATTAAGTCGACTACAACGCTAAAAGATGTGTATGCTGGCCTGCATAGGCACGTACGAGTGTGGGTGTGTTTGTATGAGTGTGTGTGTATGTGTGTGTGTGTGTGTATCGAGCAGTAAGAGACAAAAGAAAGAGAGAAAGAAAAAAGGCACGCAAGCCCAGACGAAGAGAGAAAGGAAGAAAGAGCGAAAGAAAAAAAACTATTCATTAAGCGGTTAAATTGAACGCAGTAGTAGTAATTTTAAACAATTAAGTCGACTACAACGCTAAGAGATGTGTATGATTGATCACATGGTGTGTGTGTGTTTGTATGTATGTGTGTGTGTGTATGTATCGAGCAGTAAGAGAGAAAGAAAAGGAGAAAGAAAAAAGGTATTTGTGAATGGGTGTATGTATATATGTATGTATGCTTACGCGCATAGGCACGTGTCGGTGTATGTGTGTGTGTGTGTATATCAATGTACATGTACACGTCCCATTACGTGTGTGTGGACGCGTATGTGCGTGTGCTCATTTATACACATATTTAATTCATGATTTTTCTACTCTTTCCCCCTCATTGCCTGGGAAAACTTCCCACCGTACACACGCAAACCCCAAACACCGATGAAGACTGAAGGATCAGTCGAAAATTTTGTTCTCCATACCATCAACAAGAAAAAACTATTTTTCTTTACAGAACAATTTATATTCCTACACGTCACAAAATAAATAAATGGAAAAATAAATAATAAAAAGTTATAACACAATATAAACTTTTTTTTCACATTATTATTTTATTTTTTTATATACATACTTATATATATATATATATATATATATATATATATATATATATATATATATATATATATATATATATATATGAGCTTAAGACGCGACCCTTCGTAGCTGGTTTGTAAAATAATAAACAACAATATTAATTTTAGTT
Source organism: Sepiola atlantica (assembly GCA_963556195.1). Taxonomy (NCBI): domain Eukaryota; kingdom Metazoa; phylum Mollusca; class Cephalopoda; order Sepiida; family Sepiolidae; genus Sepiola; species Sepiola atlantica. The sequence goes on along the minus strand of OY744522.1, from coordinate 12,294,083 downwards.
CGACATTTTCAAAAGATAAGTTCACACCTCAGAGAAGGCTTGATGAATATAATGGTTTCCGAAAAGTTCCTACCAATTATACCTAAAAAAACAACAGCAAAGACTGACATTGGAATGTACTTTACTTTGCTTCTAAAATCATCCAATAAATTCGGCTCGAAATTGTAAGTTGCACGTTTATTTTTACTTAAATCTTAGTCTTGTATTCACTACTATTATGATATTTCTTTTGCAACTTGTGCGCTTATGCTTTTCTGTTGGATGATTACTCCTATATATATATATATATATATATATATATATATATATATATATATAAATATATATATACATATATACATGTATATATATATATATGTATATATATATAGTATGAATATATATACAAACGTTTGAAAAATCTCAGACACACTAACTCTAACAATATAATGTAATAATATAAAAATATCCTGCATTTGTGTGAAAAAATATAAATTCAAACAATTGTTTCTGCTGTTTTCAAAACAAACATTCTTTTGATGAAAAAAAAAATCAAGGTATTTTCAAAAAAGGCTCCATCGGTGAATATTTTACCATCAGAATTAAGCAAAAAACAAACGAACAAAAAAACTGCCAACATTTAAAAATTGTTCATTTAGCTTAATTCTCTAGTTTGTTTTTTTAACTGAAATTATAGGCACTGTGAGCCGAAATTTAATATACATTAAATATTTAATTGTTTAAACGCTAATACGTTCTTAAAGCTTACACATTGACTATTTAAATAATTTGCCACGCTATTATTTATGTTTGTTATCGCTTATGCTTGAATTCATGATTTGAAACATGAAGTAAATCACACATCTATGACATCACGCCATATCTATAATGATGTTTAAGGTAATGTGTTAAACTTTATTTATAAAAAAGATTTTAATAGTTGGTAGAAGCTAGATTTCCGATCATAACATCAGCTTTAATTGTTGGGAATGTAGTATTTACTTTTAATGCAATATTTTAAATTTCTAATTGTATTTTCGATATCTAATATTTCAGAAATTAGACAAATTTTGCAATGTATTGATTACATTAAAAACCGGACAGACAGACAAACAGGCATACAGATGATATCTCTAGTTATAAAAAATAAAGAATGCTTAGTTTGTATTAAAATAGTTATCAAACAAATTCGGAACATTGTTTGATTATTATATTTTATAACATCATATATATATATATATATATATATATATATATATTTATAAACCATCACACATTTTCTCAAATGAAACAACACTCTTTCAAATCGAAATACATTTCTTCAAATGGATTTGCATATCTGATGAGAGTGGGCCACCGCTTGAAACGCGTAATATAAAATTATACAATGATAAAATAACAAAATAATAAATACATGTTGATAATTTTTTTTTACAAATGTTGGTAGGCTTAATCCTTTACATATATACTTTTCTCTCGTTTAAACTGCACTAATACTGCACTACCCTCTTTTCTATATATATATATATATATATATATATATATATATATATCTAGAGAGAGAGAGACAGACAGACAGACAGACATACAGACAGACAGATAGACGAAGGGATAGCTATTGAAAGACAATTGTATCTTTGTAACACAACTATTCAGTGTGGGTAGAACGAAATAAATGGATTAGGTTTCTAACTGTTATACAAAACCGACTCGCGTTATACGCAGTCGAGAAGTATGTTTGTATATGGGTGTGTATGTTTTTGTGATACATGAAAATGAAAAGGTTTGGAAGATACAAATAATTGTAATAGACAGTTATTTAAATGAAGAGACAATGTGTAAAATAAATAACACATTCGTATGACGTGTTTTCTCACCGATTGACAATCGTCAGGTGTGATGCTAAAATAGCCACATGTAATCGATTTGGGTAGCGAGAATTATAAAACTAATGGGCGGATATGAATAGAATACTACAGTGATGATATATCTGTGAAAAAGAAAGCAAGCGCTTGAAGGCAAAAATGGCGTGTCCGACTGCCCATTTACTTCTGTGCTACTTATAAGCACAGGCACCAGGATTGTTCCACAAGTAAATACGTGTCTATTTGTTTAAAAGTCTACCAACATAAATACGACTGAATATTATGTGTGCACGTGTGTAGCTTGAGTAATCTTAAACAACAACGCATTTTACAACCTTAAATTAAAAAAGGGTACTTCAAACTTAAAAGTAGCAATGTTCACGTATGCAAATGGAAATGCTTATTTCTATTAATAACTTATAATATTAGACAGAAAGGTCATCAAAATAATGTATTCCTGTTTAACTTTCATGAACAAAGTTTAATAGGCTTACTCTCAATAATATATGATAATCATAAAAAGCTCGACGGAAAAATATTACTTCATTATATAAACCGAATAGAAGTGAGAGAGTTGTGTCTTTTTATCGATTAATTTTGTATTTCTTTCTCAGCGAGGGGGACAGAGAGCCGTTATGTCTTCCTTTTTTATCGATTAGTGTTGTATCAATGCTTACAAGTAAATTAAAATGCAAAACGCCAGATAGTTGCGAATCATGCTAGTTTTTAAATAATAGTGACTACAGCTACACTGTTTACTGGTGAATAACACCTAACTAGGATTTATTCAGCTTATTTTATACTTCGGGTAAGCACACATTTAAACACATTTTTATGTTGATTCATTTTTACATTTAGTTAAACTTTTTATAATAATTTAGGCTTTTGATATATGAAGTTTGACTTTTAAAGTTGTATATTGATCTTTTGATATATAAAGTTAGATTTTTAAAATTTTATATTGATCTTTTAATATATGAAGTTGGACTTTTTAAATTTTATATTGATCTTTTGAAATATAAAGATGAACTTTTAATATTTTATATTGATCTTTTGATATATAAAGTTGGACTTTTTAAATTTTATATTGATCTTTTGAAATATAAAGATAAACTTTAAAATTTTATATTGATCTTTTAAAATATGATGTAGAACTTTTAAAATTTTATATTGATCTTTTGAAATATTAAGTATAACTTTTTAATTTTATATTGATCTTTGGAATATGAAGTTGGACTTTTTAAATTTGATATTGATCTTTTGAAATATGAAGTAGAATTTTGTAAATTTATATTGAGCTTTTTATATATCAAGTTGGACTTAAAAAATTATATTGATGTTTTGAATATGAAGTAGAACCTTATTAATTTTATATTGATCTTTTAAAATATAAAGTAGAACCTGTTACATTTCATATTGAGCTTTTGAAATATGAAGTAAGTCTTTCAAAATTGTTATATTGATCTTTTGAAGTTCGTGTTTTTAAATGTTATATTGATCTTTGTCAAGTTAGGCTTTTCAAAATTCAGCTTGAATAGTTATAGTTCAAATCTATACTTATTTATTGTTACATTTTTTTGCTTTTTTTAAAGTAGACACTATTTCTCGTTAAGCCACTTGTTGAAGTCAGGTTAGATTGTTTGAATCAGCAAAAAGTCCACATGCTATACAAATCACCCTCTCCCTAATGAGGAGATAATGCCTTGAAGGATGTCATCTTAGGGCGAACCATATATATTGCAGACAAAATGGTCAAACCCCTTGTGAAACTCTCCCTAAAATCAGAATGTTGTAAGGATTCCCGTCTTGTACGGAAAGAATAACCAAAATAGCCATTTATTTACGCGTTATCACCTACAGCAAACTCAATTTAAATTGAGACTAAAACAGCTTCCTGAAAGGCGTTGAGAGTACAAATTAGCCGTGAACGAGCCTGTTGGAATTTCCCTGTCGAGGCTCCCCAAACGACAGAAAACACACTCAAGAATGAGGAGCTAATGCCTGAGGAATTGATCTCATCAGACCAAATCCTACCATAGCTAATTCCGAGCAAAAACGGTCTGACAAGAAAGCCCATATTTTGTACAAATGATGCCGATAATTCCCTCAGTCGGTATCGAAGAAAACCGAGTTAGCAAAAAAATAGACAAAATCTAAAATTAGTATTTATATTCACTCTACCTCTCTCGCTATCTTTCTCTCTATATCTCTTTCTCGCTTTCTCTCTCTCTCTCTCTCTCTCTCTCTCAAGCTACGGTTGTTATGTATTGTGTGATACTGTGGACTAGTCATATATTTAATTTGGTTATTTCTTTATTGTATTCGGCTCTTAATGAATTGAGATATTGTATTCAATTAAAATTGTGGGATCAATCTACATAAAGTGAGAGAGGCTGAAAGTGATAGATTAAAAGTAAGTAAGGAATTAGTAGTTTTAAATTAAAAGTGATCACTTTCTCCGACTACTCAAACTATATATATATATATATATATATATATATATATATATATATATATATATATGTATATACAATATTAAATTATTTTTAATAGTTTACTTACGTACGACGTCGTTTCGAGTGTATGACTCTAATCAGCGCAGGGAAATAACTCTCTGATACAGCGCGAACTCGGTTCACAGATACACCTTGAATTGGAGGCGCTCACCTAGTCCCATCAGGCCACGAGAGAGTGTCACAGAATAACGAAGTGATGATTACACTAGAAAAACGGCTAGCATAAGCATCTAAACATTTGATTGCACTCAACGACAAAGTCGGGGCGCGCACTATATATATATATATATATATATATATATATATATATATATATATATATATATATATATATATATATATTTATAATCACATTTTTTATTAATTCTTTGTAACGTACATAAGAGAAAGTCATCGACACGGGTTTCTGGCGATATATATAATATATATATATATATATATATATATAAATATATATATTATATATATATATGATATTGTAATCCACCTTTGAGTCATATATATATATACATATATATATATATATATATATATATATATATATATATATAAAATGAAAAATAAAGTAAAATAATGATAATGAAAATACCGTTACAAACTATATTGGGATATGGTAGTTGCCATATCAAATGATATATGAATAAAGATTCATGTATTATGTTTAAGCATGTGCATCTTATGTAACATATAGGCAAATAAATAAGAAGGAAACAATAGCCGTACTGATTTAAATACCAAATGTATAGTATGTATAAATAATTCTTTCTTTCTTGAATAACATATATTGAAAAAAAAATGAATATATTTCTTTCCCATCTACACACTTAGATTTGTTTGTTTTATCTTTTAATTGCATTTCATCTGACCTTATATATATATATATATATATATATATATATATATATATATATATATATATATATGACTCAACACTTCTACAAGACCAAGAAGGATTATTACGAAAACAAAGGTGTATACTTTTTATTTGTCTAAGCTCTATCGAGGCTTGTTTTATAAAGCAAAATATTAGATGAAAAAAAATAAAGATGAAGAAAAACAAATATTTTTATTTTTATTTTGCTTTAATAAAAAAATATCTGCATTTAACACATGGTTTCTTTGAAGGCATGTTGCCTTTATCTTTATGTGAAAATTCGAAAGATGCTTAAAAAAATGAACTTTCCCAAATGTACATATATATATATATATGTATATATATATATATATATATATATATATAGGGAGAGAGAGAGAGAGAGACAGAGGGGGACAGAGGGAGAGAGACAGAGAGAAAGAGAGAGATATCAAAACATTGATAAAAATAATAGAATTCGTCTGTTTAATTATACCTTTTATATTTTTTAAATTTTTCTGATGGTCTTTTTTGTACTAAACTAAATAAAATGTTTCATAGGTTTTACTGGTTGCAAGAACGTTTTGATTTTTCGTCAAATAACTTCCAGGTGTCAAAAGCCAATGAAGCTGGAGAAGACAGCGGGGAAACGCGCATAGAACGTTTTCCGCATTTTTCCAGGAAGTTATTTACGATTTTAAATTACGCAACGCTAGATGGCATCACAGAAAAAATCGCATTACACCAATCATTCAAAAATTTACCACTGGTTTCATATGTGATGTTGTTAATTTTAGGTTGTTGTGTTTTTATGCAGATAGCTTTGATTACTTTCTTTTTTTTTAATTGGTTGCCGAATGTATTACTTTAGTGTTATTTACCATAATTTGTCTTCAATCAGAGTAAGGGCATTTCAAAATGTTTCACGTAATACGATGTTGTTCTGTGATTCCATCCAAGGTTGCTGAATTTAAAATAGTCAACGACTTCCTGGAAAAATGCGGAAAACGTTATATGCGCTTTTCTCAACCGTCTTTTTAAAATCCTCTTTTTTCTCCAGCGGTTTTGTTCATTTGCGTTTGCCACCTGAGAATGATTCGGTAAATAATCGAAAACGTTCGTGAAACCTATGGAACATTTATTTTTTATTTTATACGAAAAATACTACCAGAAAAAATTCTTAAAATGAAAAATGTATAATTAAACAGACGTATTATGTTATTTTTAACAATGTTTTTTTTATAAATGAGTATATGCTACCAAAATACACACAAACAGTATATATATATATACATATATATATATATATGTATATATATATATATATATATATATATATATATATATCTATGTATATATATATATATATATGTATATATATATATATATATATATATATATATATATATATATATATATATATATATAAAAACCTAATGTGAAATGTATATACTTTGTAATATATCTTTCATTTATTTTCTATTTTTGACGTCTAGGATTATCAATTGTCTATTATGTATAGAAATAAAAAGTTTTTTCTTAAAAGGAGAACAACATTTTCGGCCGCGATACTTCGGCCTTAGTCAGTGTAATATTGTAATATATATATATATATATATATATATATATATATATATATATATATATAAGCAACCTGATATGTCACTTGTAATCGAGACAAAATAAATGATCTGACGATATAACATCCGCGATCGAGCTGGAATACCTACACCGAGAAGCCAACACTTTTCATTGGAGACAGTCAAGTCTAAAGCAATTAAATAAGTTTGCATATGTCAAACAAAACGCCATCGTGTTTCCTACTGATCCTTCGACTTAAGTCGTTCACGCCTGATTAGTTACAACTTCTGCTCCGTGAACAGAGCATTTGCTTTCATAAAGGAGCTCAACAATTTACGATGTCAGGAACAATGTACCATGCTTCTAACGGATCTGCAATAAATGTGTTTCTTGTGCGCCGTTTTAAATCTCGCTTATGACTTGAAATGTTCAGACGAAGATATGTCCTATATTCTTCCTACTTTTACGCAGACATTTAAACACATTTGTTTCTTTGGGCGATGTTTCTTTAATAAGAGACATACTCCAATTATATGTGGGCAGCATTCCACGTAGGAGATCTGAAGGGACTCTTTTCATTGCCTTTCTAAATATCGAAACGCCACGAATATTCGAACTTCAGAATGATAATGGAATTCATGCAAAAAATGTTTAATTATAAAACTACACATTTTATTTGCCTTCTTTCTAGTTGTCAACAGTAATCCGATCCTCCACACACTCAGAAGTCTATCGTCGATATTAAAGATATCCAACAACCATATCTCAGCAAGAAGGTTAAATGTGTTGCACAATTACAATTTTACGAGTAAATATCGGCGTTTTCACACGTTTAGTGGAATATTAAACGATTTTACTGAGATGAGGTGTTGTTGATGTTTACATTATTTACCCGTTTCTTCCTCTTGCTTGTTAAAAGGTTGACCTTACTTCAACTGCTTGCTTCTGTATTATTTATAATATAAGCATAGATAAAGCAATATTAGTTAAAGTAAATAATAATAGTGAGTCTTAATTTCATAAATTGAAGAAATAAACATTACAATTCCCTACCGTACATATAGTCAATCGATAAAGACCTTGTCACGTATATATTTTATTCAATTCTTACAAAATGTCACCGTATATCGGTTCACATCATACATCTATTTACAAGCTATATCCTTTTCTGACAGACAGAATTTGCTAATTCATTCAAAGATTATTGTTCCCTCTGTGTTTTACTGATGAGTCGTAAGTTACCCAGGCCAACAGCTACTCGAAAGTATTAATTAATGAGATGAAATAATTGTCAGTGAAAAAATGAGTATTAAAAAGTATTAATAAATTGAACTTAGTTTGTTTACTTGTGGGCACGGTGTATGTCAAATAGTTGTTCACATTGTGATCTGCAGGGTGATAGTTCAGTGGTAATGTGTTCTAAATACGTAAACCCCTCGTAAAGAACATATATTCATGGAAATTGTGGTTGCCGCTAGATACATATAGATGGAGCAGAACGTGTTCCCCTGTAGTAGCAGGGAAAGGTATAGATCTACAATGTCCTATCAACTATTAGTAAAATAAGCATGTGGGTTAATCGTATATTCAAGAATAAATGGTTTTACTTAGTTTACTTCAACGTAGAACAAAAACAAACAAAAATAAACAAAAATAAACAAAAATAAACAAAACTACTGCCGAAGTTGAGTTTGCCTAAGACGTGAAGTATTAATTAATGAGATTGAATGATTGTCAGTGAGAAAGTAAGTATTGAAAAGTTGTTCTCACTTGTGGGTACGGTTTATGAAAAATATTTGTTTACATTGGACTTGAAGACGACCATGTTGTTATCTGCAAGGAGATAGTTCAATGGTATTGTGTTCTAAAGACGTAACTCCCCGTCAAATAAAATCTATTCATGGACATTGCGTTTGACGCTAGATACAAATAGAGGAAGAATAATGTTTCCGTTGTGGTAGCAGGGGAAGGTATTGATCTACAACCTTCTATCAAATATTTGTACAATCAGCGTGTGTGTTCAGTTAATCATATATTTATTGCGTTCCAAAATAAATGGTTCAATTTGACGTAGAATAAAAATAAACAAAACAGTTACTTTTGCCTAAGACATGCACTTCCAGATCCCGGGTGTTTGGGGCGATTAACTATTTATTGATTTGTGACTTAGGCGTCGACTTCTTCTTTCTCCCTTTTCCCGTTTTATGCAATATCTTTGTCGAGTCCATCGCACTTTACCCCTTTTTGGTGTTATCATTTGCCCGCTGCACTTAGTTTTATGACATGCGATCAGTTGTCTCCTCACCATCATACCAGTTCTGTACAACTTCCTCTGGGATAAAATCGATTAAGTCTATGATACATCCATACCAGTGATGTTTGATGTCCCGCTACAGACAGTATGTCTGTATTTTCATATGTCAACGTATTAGGAAGTGTGTGCATATTTTGATGTATTACATATAAATACAACATACAGTCTGTTATACATTTCTGAGTGATTTTTTTAAAATTCATTTTTTATGCCTAAGAACAATTAGGAAACCGATACACGGATTTCGACTGTGTATTTGTTTAATGTGACGTGTAGCAAAGCATAATCAAAAGTACAATTGGCTTTAATTTTATGGAGATCACGATCATGATCTGAATCTAAAAGATTTAATAAGATTATTTTGTTTATTACGACGCCATTTAACATTTGACTCTATAGATATGCGTTACAATACTTTTTAAATTATTTGTTTCTTGAAGGCTGGTATCACATAATTTACGTACGTTTATTTGTTTTGGGATTTTTATCCCTCCCTCCAGTGATTTATATATATATATATATATATATATATATATATATATATATATATATATATATATATACGATGTGTCTTAATTATCGAGCAGTAAAGATATATATATATATATATATATATATATATATAGATAGATAGAGAGAGAGATAGAGAGAGACAGAGGGAGAGAGAGAGTTAATTAAAATGAATATGAACAAATATAAAGTTACATACTTCACAAGTTTAGTAGTTTCAAGTGGTAAAACAAAGAATAGTATAAAATATAGAAAAGTTCTTTAATCCTAGGGTTTTCACAGAAATACATCCTCTAATCAGAAGTAAAAAAAACAATTAGATGGCAATAAATGTGTTGGTTTCAATTATAATATTTGAAAAGGTGTATCAATCATGTATTACATCTGAAGTAAAGTGACAAAAAATAAGAAATATATTTGAATATTGAGTAGTATGTTGTTTTTCTTGCAATAGTAAATTCACGGATATGTTATGAGGTGTCAAGTTGTACGATGTGTCAAGAGGTATCAATATTTAATTATAAATTATGCCAAATCAATATATTGGAATCCCAGAAAATACTGGAAATACTAAAAATCAAATATATGCAAAGATTTGCTGACACCTTTGTTACACTCAACTTGAACAGTAAGTCATATGGCCCTATAATAAACCTACTCTCACTCTAGTTTACGTACATAAGAAACCCCACTATCTAAATTAATAAGAAAATCAATTATTCTAGCTTATCCAGAGGAATTTTCAAGCTATCGACTAATAAGCTCACATTCGATCAAAACTCATTATTCAATAATAATGCATTTGCTAATTCCAAATATTTAAATAGAATAGCTTACAAAAAAAGAAACATCTGACTCCTAACCCCAATAGTATAATAAAACGCAAAATTACATTAACAGCACATATGCCGTAACATTGGAATATACATGTAGCAAAAAGAGTGCTGAAACAACTATAATATGTTTAGCGCTACTTTGATTACTTTTTAAACTTAAATAAGAATGCCAAGCAATCAAACGTTTGTAAACATATACGGCGGCAGAACACCTCACGATTTATTTGCAAAAACGTCAACATAAAAAATACAAACGATGTTTTTAATAATAGAAAATTAATTTAAATACACACAATTCTAAATAAGAATACTATAAAAACATCTTACTCCAAAATGCCTAACTTAGCTGAAATAACAATTGTTTCTAATAATAAGAAAAGAAAAAAGCACAGCCAGTTTTCCCAATTAAACCCCTCGACAATTGCAAGTGCCAAGGCAAACAATTATTTTCACTTCAGAATAAGTGTGGTCATAATGACGTGGGATACGCTTGCATAGTTTTAAGAGATAAGTCACCAACTGATAGTCAACGCCTATTGTCAAACAAATATGACAACATAATTAGCTTCATAATATATATCTTGACAAATTACTCACAACCTACTATCCCATGTAGTTAACCATTCCGATACTCCTGATCTGTTTACACCTGAACGTAATACACATCTCGCTAATTTATAAATGCTCCTATCACCAACAACGTAAACCCATTGAATAGAGATAATAAGGGAAAGAAGAAAACCACATATTTAACAAAAAATTCATTCTGAAAACACAACAGAAGATATAAATAGAGCCATTCTATTATGTTTAATGACACCTAACCCCTAATAACACCTAACCCCTAATATCCTTTAATCTCTTACACAATCTGTTAATTTAAACATACACAACCTCCAATTATTCACCTGTTGACTTCACTTCTATGTCATTTTTACTTATTATTTTTGATAATATTATTGATTGTGATTTGACTTATACTATATTCATTCCACACATTCACAGCTTTCCTTTCTATATATAATATCAAAGTAATTAATTGTACAACCTCCCCGTTTTTTTCACATAATCTTAATTTCTTTCTTTTATTTAGTTTAGGGATTAGGGTTCACGTAGATATACTGCGTATATCTGTGACACCTCCCTAAAACATAAAAATTGCAAGTGGTTTCACTGCTTCAGAAAAATAGTTCCTTTCAATTTGGATTCATGTGAATGTTTTAAAATATTATTAAAGCATAAAAAGCTAAATTCGAAGAGGTCCACCTCCTTTTAAATAGGTTATCGTAAAATACTAAATAGTTTCCTCGTTTTAATTTATTGTTAAGCCAAAACAGCGCCCTCACTACAACAATGGGTGTGATATTAAACAGTTAGCAAACGTGTGAGTTAGATTACCTATAAGTTTGTTCGAAAAAGCGATATGACATGCTGAGCGTTTACGGTTAAAAATCGAGTGGCACATTTTATGCTCGCTATTCACAATGGATGATTTGTCTCACGTGACTAAAATTAACTTGTCAACCGCAATTATTTGACATTAAATAAAATCTGCTGTCTTGAAGAATTAAAAGAATTTAAAAGAAGGTGATCATTTTACATCTACTTATATTCGCCAACATTAAAATAATTTTATGTTTCGGTTTAAGTTAGAGTGTAATATCTATTCTGATACAAAATTAAGTATTTTCTCTAACCGACCTTGTGTCTAAGTTTGCTCTTGATTTCAATAATTGCTGGTTGTACAATATAGTATTTTCATTGCGGCTTGTTGTTATTTTATAGGTATACAAGCTGATTTGTCATTTCCATTCATAGTGTGATTTGTTTAATATTTCCAATATACGCATCACTACATTGTGCTACTACATATGCTTTCTCAGTTGAGAACGATTTTACTTCGCTGCAGCGGACATATTATATTTTAGTCACTTTTATGAAATAATTTAAATGAAATATATACCAAATTATTTGTCTTAATACATAATACTTGTGTTCGAAAACATTATAAAAGCGTTTAGCATTGCAATATCCTATAGATCTTAGTATCAACATTTGTAAAACAAATATGCGTATAAATATCTTAGTTTTGCAAAAAAAATATTTGTATGACTTTCTAAAAAAAACATTAACACAAAAATGTAATGTATGACTACACTGCCATTTCCTAGTTTAGCCACGGAATCTCTCCTTGGTTAATGAACTAAACATCATTCTAGACCTAGGTAATTTACAATAAATCTCGAATTATATTTAATGTAACACTCCGAGTCTTAACAAAGCTGAGTCTTGAATTTAAAGGAAAAAAGAAAATAAACACGAAAAACGATAAATAGAAAGCGAAGTGTTGATAATGTAGAATGTTAGATAATTATGTAATCTTGAATACTTCGTAAGTAAGAAAAAAAATCGTGCGTTAAACGTATAACCGAAACGTAGCCAACCTTTTCTTGTGTTAGTTTCGGATTAATCTTCATTAATCTTGATTGATCTTAATTCCTCCGTAAGTACAAAAATGCAGTCGTGAATATTTCGGAACAAAGTAAAAAAGCGTTAAAGTAATAACCGAATAATAATATGTGTATGCACTTTGGGCTACTTTAAAGTTACTTACACCAAACCAAGAAACGAAGTAAAACATAAATAAGGCAAAGGCGAAATTGTGACTCGCTTTACGCACTCCTCAAGCTGTTCGTTTATTTGATACGAAATTCTGGAATATAAACACATATAAGTACGGAGAACGACCGCCGGAATTAAGTTTTTAAAATGTGAATACCTAGTGAAGGTTTTTTGTTTGACATGAAGAATATGAGAAGAAAACTGTCATAGCAAAATGAAGTAAAAGAAATGAATAGTCGACCACAGTCTCTGCTGATTACGAATAACGGTCCGTGTATTTGAATGCAATCTGATATTCTTTTATTCCCCGAATACAGCTTGCAAGTCTGAAAGAATTAAATTGAAATTGAGGGAGGGAGCAGTCGTTATTAATATTTCAAATTTAGCATAGTATGTAATCTGTAGTAAGAATGAAACATGAAATAATTACGGTGATTTAATCGTAATTATATCTATTAAATAAATTCCCTGCTTGGTGAATGTGAGCTTGGTAGCTGATTGTAGGAGAATGACAATGTTTTTCATCTTTTTTGTAAAAGACGTAGTTGGGAGAAGCAGCTTATCCGGAATATATCTAAGATATTTTGAAAGAAATCAAAATGTACGCATATTTTCTTTAAACACACATTAGGAAGTGCGCTTCGTGGTTAGTGCAACGCATTAGCATATATATCTTTGAGTTGAAAATCTGTAATAGCCAAAGCGGTAGAGGAAAATTCGACTGTCCTTTATTATATATTATTATATATTCCGTAACTAAAAAGTCTAAATTTTATAAATAAATACTTGTAAGAAGTATTCTTCTGTTAAATTCTTATTTTCTCTGCTGTTATTTTCAGTTATTTATATTCTCATAGCTTATTATCATAATCGACGTCTCAGTTGAAGAATATGAATAGTTGATATTCTAATTCTATCAAGATTGTCTTGTGTGGATAGATAATTCAAATAATCTAATAAACACGTGGAATGCTGATATGAATAACAAAGCAGTGCAACATAAATGATAATGTGGGTTACAAATGTGTCCCATATAATAAAATGGACACATGATCGCTAAAAAGGCTAAAAAGAATTACTACGCACAATGGCGACAAAAGTTTACATCATCCTTATAAATCCATTTGTGTGAGAGGGCGTGGCCAACGTTATCTTGGTAGGATAGGCGAATGACGACGAATTCTCGTCTTACACCTGTTTGTACGTGAATCTCTACCAGATTCCGTGTTGTTACGAATGGTAAGTATCTGATTTATGACCGAACGAGCTCTAAACCCTTTTTATAACGTGATATATTTCACAAAGGGAGACAACTATGAAGCTGAATAATTCTGGTGGTCGGTACAACCTTGTCAAGATGTCCTTGAATGTCAATGCGAATCATTATCTCTCTCTCTCAGTTGATCTGTCATGTTACAGTTCGAAATGACATTTTCATCGGCAAACGCGCAGAAATAATGGACGCATCATTGACTATTTTCTTCTTTTTTATTCATCTAATATTTTGTTAATGATCACTATATTGAGAAAACATCCAATTCTTGTATATCAGTATGTTTGGAGATGGTTTCGCCCACGTGGCATATTTGGAAAAGGAGGGCATATATTATAAAGGTAAACTCTACGTTATTCACCCTAACAAATAGACTCTCATTTCATGTATTTGGAGTTGTCTCTTACTAACAAGAAAGTGTTATAATAAATACTGTTTTGTTATCTCCCTGAACCTTAAATCACGTTCTAGATTCACTAAGATACTCGCAGCAACTTGCTGTCATTTCAAAACCTTCCCATAACACATCTCTACGCTGATTTAATTTAACATGCAGACTCGAATAGCGTCTGACGAAATTAAGTTGTGTACTCAATTATTCCTATCATACAAAACACCTTCTTCACCTAAAACGTTCTCGAACACTTTGAACTCTCAATCTTCATTATTTTTCAGTCTTAAGAAGTTGTCAATAAAAAATATAATTCATTTTGCATAGGTAGACTTTGTCATTATTTTATTTTGTAATGTCCTATTTTCAACAATTCTGTTCGTGTGAATAAATATCTAGACTTCTTTATCTGAGGTTATATAAACATCCAGTTTCGGTCTTTGGTCATTTTTCTAGAACTACGAAAATATATCAGGTGGCGCTAATAGTAATGTTCCACCAAATCACTCGATACTTTGACGCCTGGCAACTCTTGGTCAAAAATATAATTTTCTTTCCGGATTTTTATTAAGGGAATAAGAATAAATTGACGTTTATTTGATCAAATATTTCGCTCATCGCATCTCGGTTGAAATAATGATATTCATCCTCGTCTGTTGTGTTTTATGATTCAATAAGAAATGTAAACGTTGAACTCATTACAGTACGCTGACGATCCCATTTTGTTTAGACTTTTTTAAATCGAAAAAGGCAACCCATCTGCGCAAAACCGCGGTACGTTTCTGAAATATGTAACATATAGTTTTCAAATAAATTATTTGTATTACCTCTCACTCTTTTGCGATCTTGCCTTCTATTGATTTATTTTCAATATAACTTGACACGCACATGTATATATATATATATATATATATATTTGCAAACATAATTAAATACGGAGTGTTTTTTTCTTCATAAAACTTTTTCGTTTGAATTTTCCGAATAGTCCATTTTGTATTTCGATGAAATGTGTGTATGTAAATTCCGAGGGTTTCTTGTCTTTCCTTTTTATTTTAGCGAGTACTTTCGATTTGATTCGTCAAACATTCATCAGACGATGTTAGTCAAGGTGTGTTTACAACAATGTCTTTACTGTTGAGTTCTTTTTAACAGCCAGTAATATACTGAGCGTCTATAATTTTGAAGTATTGCATGCGAACGGGAATACGTTCTAAGCGCACGCAAAATCAACAGGATTATTGTTTGACGACTTAGAATTTATTTATAGTAAGTTACTATACTAAACACTTTAAAATGTTGTGACTAGTTTCGTAATTGACATTATTTATTGTGGGATGTTTAGTTTTTTATGTAAAGTGGTTCAATAATTTAAAATCTGTTGATGTTTGTATCGTGGTGTATTATTTTAGTTTTATAAACTATGATGTGTCTATATTGAGAAAGGGGCAGTCATTTTGTTAGTAGTTGGCAAATTGAGCTAGTGTCGGAGAGATGTAAGGTGAGTCTTCGGAAACAACAGAGGATTTATTTATCAAATGTTAATAAAGTATAGTGTATGTTATTTAACTGCGAAATGATATGAACTTTGACGAGATACCTTGTATATTCATGAATTATATGTGAATTGCATTGACTTCAAGTATTGAATAGCTTGTCATGATTCTGTATACTTCTTTAATTGCATTATTTAATGAAATTAAAGATATGTACCACATGTGTGAGTGTTTCGTGCATGGGTATGGCGTACGTTTAGAATAGGATCTCTTTGGCAATGTATATAGACATAGCCACAAGGATAGAATTTTCTATTGTCAATATGTATGTATGTATCTATCTATCTCCCTATATATCTATATATACATATATATATATATATATATATATATATATATATATATATATATATATATATATATATATATATATACGTACATAAAAGTGATCCATGCTGATGACGGTTGTGAGCCAGAAACACGTGACCATAGATTCCTTTTATGTACGTATAAAATAAATAAATATATATATTAACGGAAAAAATACGTCTTATGAAATTAAGGACGACTAATAATGTAATTCTCTGCATCTTAATCACTTAGGAAAGTGAGACAATCGAAATAATAGTAAGCCGAAAAAACAACGAACGCTGCAATCACCAATAAACATAATTACATAAAAATACATTAAATATTTAGGTGAAAAAAAGTACATGTTTCTAGAGGGGGCGTCTTGGTCCAGTAGTAAAACGCTGGACTACAGACATCAATATTGAAGGTTCGATCTCTGTCTAAGTTAGCCATGCTAATGACGGCTGTGAGCCAGAAAGACGTGTCCATGGATTACATTTATTTACGTATAAAATAAATTAAAATACATATTACGGGAAAAATACGTCCTATGAAATTAAGGGCGACTAATAATGCAATTTTCTGCATCTTAATAACTGAGGAAAGTTAGACAATCGAAATAATAGTAAGCAACATAACAACGAACGCTACAATCACCAATAAAAATAATTACATAAAAACACATATATATAAATATAAAAGGAAATTATATATATATATATATATATATATATACATATGTATATATATATATATATGTATATATATATATATATATGTATATATATATATATATATATATGTATATATATATGTATATTTATATGTATATATATATATTTGTATATATATATATATATATATATATAGGATATATTGTCCATTGAATATAGACATATCTACTAGAATCTAATATTCTATTGTCTTACTCTGCAGGGTATTGGAATTATTTGTATTCGGGATTTAACATAATAAACTAAGGTATATTGAATGCTTATGGGGGTGACAGATAAGAGTAAGGATTGGGTCGGCAAGATTTGGGAGATATGGAGGATTACCATTATGACCGAGAAATAGTGGGGACTTATGGGAGTAATAATAATGTAAAATGAGAGTGTTACCCTCTTAATGACTGAAGAAATATTTTTGGAAAGTTATAATTATTGCTCTTGAAAAGTAATGTAAATATGGGTTGCTTTAGGTATTAGTTCGTATTTTTTATTTTATTTATATTTATGAGGGTTGGTAGGTGGGAACATTTTCTGAAGTGGAACTCGGTATTTAATGGGGTAATTATGGGGGTATGCATTTGGCAGAGGGGGGATGAAGCCAGGCCTTTATGTGTATCGGTAAAAATATACGATATTCATAATATTGGCAATATATAGAGATTTTTATTGAATTTTATATAGTTTTTTATTTAATTTTTATTTGTATATGTCTTTAAATCTTCTCCGATTTAAATCTCAACTGCTAGTTAACACCCCTACTCTTTATTCAAACCTTATGTAACCTTCCTTACACTAAATTTAAGAAACATACATAACACTCTAAGCAAATAACGCGAGTGACACGTGACTTCACATTTCCGAAACAGATGATAACAGAAGCTGAAGAGAGCGGGATGGTTAAGTCCTTCTGTGCTTGAAACCGACGGTACGAATGTTGTACAATGTTTTCTGTAACAAAATAAATGTATATATATATATATATATATATATATATATATATATAGATATATAGATATATATATATGATAAGTCATCTAGTATATTCAGCTTTCCTTACCTCACAATAGGTCCAACTCTCTAAAATTCCCATATATATATATATATATATATATATATATATATATATATATATATATATATATGCATGTATATATATGTATGTATATATATATATATATATGTGTATATATAATATGTATGTATATATATATATGTATGTATATGTATGTATGTATATATATATGTGTATATATAATATGTATATATATATTATGTATATATATATGTATACATATATATATATATATATATAATATCTATATATATGTGTATATATATGTATATATGATGGTGTTATACTATATATATATATATATATAGTATGAAAATACATTGATAGAAAGTAAGCTTCATATGAAGTTTATTTATTGGTGGAAATCATCAGACTAATTCTTAACTGGATTGTTTTGCGATGCTTTATATGAAAGTACTGTTTCATATAGGTAAAACCATCAGATGTCAGTAAGCGTATGCAAGCCGAGCTATTTGTTTGAGCACGGTTTTAATTATATTTACTATTCAGTGGGGAAAATGACCGACTTAATTATGACGAGTTGAAATAAAATATATATATTCTCTGTTAGTAATCACTGTTTATATTTATCTTGTGTATTAAGGTAGGTATATGTACGTAGTCTAATTTTATAAGTTATCCTAAAATAAAGTTTAATCGGTGTTTACATTTATTGTGCATTTCGCTTCTAAAATTTGGTATTATTTTGAAATCTTAAGCATTTCTAATTTCTCGTGTAAGCATAATTTACATCTTATATATATATATATATATATATATATATATATATATATATATATATCAATAGTTCATGAATATTACGTATCAAGTTTATGTATATATGTATACTATAGATAAATCTTAGCCATTATGCATATGTCATATACATTATATGCAATGCGTGTACGTTATACATATATATATATATATATATATATATTATAGATAGTATATATGTTTTATACATCATACTTCCTATAATATATGCTATATGTATAATATCTGATATGTGAACTAAAATGAGAAATTCTGTGGTACCTCTGGCGGATATAGCTTTGTATCTAGAAGCACCATATACAAATCTGTTACGTCAGTTATTTATGCTAATTTTTGGTACGTGTTTTAAAAAACGGTAGCGTTATTTTCGTGGGGATTTATTGCTCTTTCTTTTTAATTCTATGAGCTGTTTGTTCATTGATTAATAATATCAGATAGGGAGTTGGGGTTCATAAACCTTTGTCTGTCACGTGCTGTTTCCAACTATTATATCATGCATTATGTGTTATATACGCTGGTTTTATGAGCAGGCAACTGTTGTATGTTTCATTGACTTTACTGCATCATTCGACTCTGATTATCGCCAAAGTCATTGGGTAATAATGAGCCACGATGGATTTCCTCCCAAGCTTCTTTATCTGCATAAGGCCTATTACTCACACACCCGACGAAAAGAATGTTGCTACAGAGAGAGAGCCATACTTCTTCAATATGCATACTTGTGTCTGCCAAGGTTGGGTTATTCCACTATCTTGTTCAACTACATTATTGACCGGATCATCATCCCGCCATGATGGTCTCCGTTGGCGTGAAACTTGGACGTGATTGTTCAATTACCGAGCTGGACTATACATGTTACTATCCTCGGCAAAACATACACTGATATCCAGCATGCATTGGATAATGTAAATACTACCACCGAACGCATAGGTATGATGATCAGTGTCCCGAAAACCTCTCAGCTAAGTACCCCTTTTCCAGCAGAGTCCTTATAACATTCAACGGTAATCGAGCAGTTCAAGTATATCGGTTATACATTTACAGCTACTGGACAGGGCGCAGCCTTCTGCCACCTCCACATTAAAATGTGGTCTCGACGAGAGATAAAACTCTCAACAAAATATAAAATATTCCAAGCACTGATACACACAAATCTGCTCTACGCTTGCAAGATCTAGTTCTTGCGCAAATAAGATGTTCATGCACTGTACGAAGGTTTCTCCAATAGTAAGTATAACATTTAACTGTGGTTCGTTTTGTGGCCGCGTCTATCTTTCCACGTGGTTTCTGCTGGTTCGTGGTGGTTCATAGATTTATCGTCTTCGTCCTTTACCGTTTGTGCTGTGTATTTATTTCTCATTTCAACTTTACAGACGCTTTTTCAAGTTATAAACTACTTGCCGTTATAATTAAACAAATGAGCACAACAGTAAAGTCATAATTCGTGAAGACACTAAAACTAATACCACATGAAGATGATTTGACGATTGAAATCGAAAGTACTTGCATAAAAGAAAAAAGAATGGAACAAGAAATCCATGGATCATATTTACATCAATTTGACCGAAACATTAGATGGAGAATTCGGAAAATTGAAAACATAAAAAAACGTCGCATCAAACAAAACCACTCCGTGTTATTTAATAATGTTTGCCTAAATATCTATATATATATATATATATATATATATATATATATATATATATATATATATATATATATATATATATATATTTCGACAGGTCGCACATTGAAGCGTTGATGAAATCAGAATAATAAAGAGAATATATTTTTTTTAATATTTTGAAGCCTGAACATTTGTTTTTTTTAAATAAATTTTTTATTTATCTTAAAAACTTCTTTTTTTTTTGTTAAAACTTGAGTACTTTCGGTACTTCATTTTCTTTTTTCTCTTCTTTTTTTCTCCCTGACTGAGATATTTTCCCAGTCAAGTTGAAATTCGTCTGGTGTTGTTGACGGCGAAAGTTGAAATGTGTATTTTGTGCAGCACGCGGACACGTGAATAACGTATTCGAGAGGTCGCCAATGTACTTTATAAAGTTACATCAATTAGCCTTCAGGTGTCTATTTAGGTCATTTTGATACGAAGTTACGAACGGAACTGGTATTTCTTAAGTCTGCAAGTTAGGAGCCAGTTTCATAGACTCAGCCATCCATTCAAGCAACTGTTAAGATTGTTATACTTCGGTGTTTTTGTGGAAGATATTTAGTATTTATTTATGAATTGTTTGAATTAACACTAAGACAAGATTAATTACCCATAATTATTTACTTAAGTAGTTAGTTTCTATTTTATGCGAAACTAAGGAGGGGGAGGGGTTGTCACTTACAACTAAAATAATTGATAGTTACCTTAACATGAATTAAAATACCGAAAAGAACAATTAAATATTTATTTTTTATTAAATTATGTTAATTACGTAATTACAAAGTATTATGAGGACTTAAATATACTTTTAAGGATATGTATAATTAAAGTTAATTGTGATTACTTTGTATATTTAAGTCGTATTGTGAGGTGAATATCAATATCAGGTGTAATTTATGCCTATATGTAATATTAGGTTGCGTGCATTCTTTTATTTATACACATATTTATTAATATATACATATATATTTATATATATATGTATATATATATATATATATATATATATATATATATATATACGAAGAGCTCGAATGCAAAACACAATAACGCCATTTTCAAAATCATGAAACTGTCCCTACAAAAGGGTTGCATTTTAACATTCGACTATACCCCCAAAACTATGTGCTCACTTCTCGGGCGCTGGTTTTTCTAACCCCACTTTCCTGACCCGATCTTGGGTCACATCTTACATGTGGGAGTAAGATAAAACTGGCCTTGTGTCTAACTCCTGGGGAGGAGTAAATAAAACCCCCAAAACTATGTGTTACATGATATGATACCAAACTCTTTTTGATATCAATTAAAATCAACTTTAATACGAAGTCTAGATTTAATATCTTCGTGTTTTTATTGTTTACGGTCTCAATTCAAACGAATTGGATTAATCGCGTTTTGCGTCTGAACCCTCCACATATATATATATATATATATATATATATATATATATATATATATATATATATAATATATGTGTATTTGATATGCAAATTACCATATCGCACGGTAGTCTTAAGGGTAGTATATTATTATTATTATTTTGATTATTATTAATATTTATTTATATATAAGTAACATTTTAAGCTGAATTATTTCGACACTTGATTGGGGAAATGGTAGTCTGATCTGTACGATTGGAGAGCCATGCATATAACTGTCCTGTTTTTAAATCTCCGAAACAGTTACATGGTAAACAGCTGATGATCCCCGTGTTAATATAATATGCTTACGTTAAGGTCTCCTGTTTTTGTTTCACTGTTAGATACTTAATCCCCCTTTTTTATTTTATTTACTTAATATTATATATTTAATTTATTTATGCATTTTTCTTTTTTTTTGTCTTTTTGTTTAAAATAACTCAAAGCTTTTTTAGACTATATATATATATATATACACACATTTTTTTATTATATTGAGCATTTATTTAACATTATATTTTAAATGATTATTGCATTATTGGTTCTTACTCTTCCCAATATTTATCTTTTGTTCTAGTTAACATTTTCTTCACTAATTAGTGCAGATGAAAACTACAAATATTCGCTGCTGATGCTCTCATGATCTGCCAGTCTTTCCATTTATTTTTCTCGAGGCTAGGTTTAAGCTTTGTCGCGTCGGACATTTTTGTTGTGTGTGATGTGTTCTATATTTCAATGTTTTATATGTGGGTATTAGTACTCCACCATCTATATTAGGTTTATCGTTTCTATTGCCTAGTAATATTCTTATACCTTATATATGTTCGTATTTATGTTGATGAAAGGGTTAATTCCACATGTATTTTATATGGGTCTGTAACGAGATGCGATATATGCGGTTCTATGTAGACAGTTCTGAACCACTTCCTGTCTTTTATTTAATAAATTTTCTTCAGACATATCTATATTCTAGTATTCCAGATTACAGTGGTTACATCTCTTAGATGTGTAAGGTTTATATTTCTCTGATCTACCTAGTATAGACCATTTTAGTCTGTATTGTATATTTTTACTGTTTAGTTCCTTTACATGTTTATGTAAAATCGTAGGTCCCGTTTTTAATTTGTATTAGGTTAATTGAAAAAGTGTATATGGTTTCTAAATCTGTCCTGTAAACTACATACTTCGACCCAATGTATGTGATAGTTCTGTGTTCGTCTATGACGTTAACCTTATATACTATATCTGAAATTATACATGTCCCCTGTTAAAGGGCACCCATTGACATGCATACTGTTACATTGAGAGCTGCTACTCTGGTTCTGAACTGTATTAGTATCAAAGTCTTTATTCTTTTTTTATTTTTGTGTTATTTGACCTTACTATAGTTGATGTTAAGTTTATTGATGTTGAAAAGGATAGGTTTACTGTATTTTTATGTATAACTTTGCCTAGTCTACTATCCCTAGGAAAATGTTTCTCGATAATTCGATAGAACTGTTTAGGTATGTTAGTGAGAATGTTTAAGCCATAATATTGAATTTCTACGCCCGTTTTTCTTTTTAGTAATATTTTCTACTGATGGTGGCTTTGTTGATCCCCTAATGTTAAGTGTAGTATTAGATGCAGTATCTCGCGTATTATTAATATTCATTCTACTTTTGATTTGTCTGGAATTTCTCATAGCCATGTTGTAATAGATTATGTGAGGTGTGTTTCTATTTGTCTTAGAATTCTCATTGTGCTTTACCGAGCTTACTTTTATATAGTTTATTTTGTATGTAGAAGGCTTCAAGAATTTGTAATCTTTGGTGTTATTATCGTGGTGTATTATTTTAGTATTGTGAAGGGGCAGTCATTTTTCAGGTGTTGGCAAATTAAGCAAGTGTTACACCGGACGTTCTTACACAGGAGAAACTACACCGGTTGTCACTATAAATAGTGCGAGACACCAGAAGACAGAACACAGCATTGTAACTTTCTAGCCAAGAGCTAGTCACTTTCTTACTTTGTTAAATACACTTGTTAAGCCAACCCTCGACTTGACTTCCTTTATTTATTATTTTCTGTGGAACAACTTCACAACAGCTAGTATCAGAGATATGAAGGTTGAATGTACAGTAAAGTGCTGTGGTTGTAATTCCGATGTAAGAATTAGTGTTATTGTTATTGTTGGACATACATACTCTCATGGGGCATTAGAACTCATATATTACATTAGTTCCTCATAATGCACTGTGGGTACGAGAAGTGTTATTTTTTTCGAGTTTGGTAATAACTTCTTAGGTAATGCCAGTTTGTCTCTTAATTAATTTAACTCTGAAATCCCGAAGTATATATGTATATATATATATATATATATATATATATATATATATATATATATATATATATATATATATATGCGAGTCCGAACGCAAAACACGATAAATCCAATTTGTTTACATTGCGACCGTAAGCAATAAAAACACGAATATATAAAATCTAGAATTCGAATGAAAGCTGATTTTAATTGAAATCAAAAACAAATTAGTTCGGTATCATATCATGCAACACATAGTTTTAGGATGTCGTCGAGTGTTGAAATGCATCACTTTTAAATGGCGTTAATCGCGTTTTGCATTCGAACTCTTCATATATATATATATATATATATATATATATATATATATATATATATATATATATATATGAAGTTTAGTCAGTTCCTTCTAAATTGGAGCACACGGCACATGTTTCTGATTTCTGACATATATTGTAATAAAACAAAATGTTAATGTGATTGATTTGTTTCATGTTAATATAATATTCTACTCAATATTCGGTGTTTTTATTCGTCTCAATATTTTATATTTGGGATAATCATCTATGAGAAGGGGCGGAATATTTATTCCTAATCTGACAAGTATCCCATATATCACTCATTTACACTGGGTAACAAATTAAATCGAAGTCAAAAATCAGCCTAAAATACGGTTCAATTTTTTATATCTTTTTTTCACTAGAGCCAAACCTATTTCCCTGACATATTCTGTTGGAGAGCGCAAACAAACAGTATTTATATATGTTATAATATACATGTCCTTTAAATTGGATGAGTTGTTTAGATGTTATTCCGTGACGTTTACAATACAGATAGCAACTATGATCTAATATGAGGTTGTAAGTCTAATCATCTAACAATAGTTAGTGGGTATACAAACACGAAATACACATACTATATGTTATTATATGTATATATATATATATATATATATATATATATATATATATAATGTGTATTATAGTCTTAATCAGCGTTCGCATGTTTATAATTATATGTCACTAAAGTTTGTATTTATTACATACTTTTATTTAGCCGAACGTCCGACATGTAAAACAGAACGAATTTATCCGATAGTTTAAATGGACAACATAAATGTGCATCTTAAAAGCTGGTAATAAAACGCCATTATTTTACGATGTTGTTTTCCAAATTAGATTGTCACGTTTTAGTATCGAAAGTAAGTAACGGTGAAAGTGTATGCGGATAAATATGTGTGTGTGTTTGTATGTATTTCTCCGTTTATGTGGATGTATGGGGGTATTTGTTGTATATATATATATATATATATATATATATATATATATATATATATAAGAATAATTAGTAACAAAACAAACAGCAACGGTTAAAAATAGTAAATAATAAATTATATAAAAAAGATAAATAAACAAACCTCTGCGGACCTGCTACTAAAACAAACCAGCATTTCCGGCCCCAGCTTTTGGCAAAAAAACACACTCCAACGAGTGGCTGTATTTATTTCATTTCTGAGGATGAGGGATACCCTCGAAAATTAAAAAAATAATAATGAAAAGGACACACTCCAACCTAACACCACGGTCAACGATACACTGGTAAATAAAAATAAATTTTTTTTGCAAATTATTGACTTTTCAATATTGTCACTTTGTTTTTACGATTCCACGTGTCGTATATGTGTTACTTTAACAACGCATTGTTATCGCCTCCAAAATAGTATTCTTACACTATACACAATGCTCCAAGCGAACTACAACATTCTTCTCATATATATATATATATATATATATATATATATATATATATATATATATATGCGTGGGTGTGTGGGTGTGCGTGTGTATGTGTTCGTGCATGTATTCGAGTATGTGTATTTAGTTTACGTGAAGCATTGCGTGTAATATTTACATAGACGAGTATAAAATATATTCCTTTTAAACCCTTTAAAAAACGGAAAAAAGACTTAAATTAGCAGAATATTCATTATCTTATGCCTTGTACCAATCGCTTAAAGTTTAACAAAATCGGAGTCATCTGAATTCTCTAGAAGGGCTTATACCATCTTTTCCTTTCTTTGAATAACATAATCTTAATTAAATATACCACACATGTCGACGCCTTACGCATAACGGCTATGTTCTGATATCCATAATGATCGGTTTATTAGTTTAGGGGTAAATCTATATATAAAAATATATAAACATATACACATCTCTAATTTATATATATATATATATATATTTATACATATATATATAACATGTTTAAAGGAAATATTAATTACTATTACCATCACCCATCAGTGTTTCAAGCTTACGCAATATCCAGTGTAAGGATGTTGATTCATGTCGGTCGGAGGGCTCGAACCTGGTTTCAAAGTCGCCGCAAACTCGTAGCCCGGTGTCTTTTTCCACGTCCGCCATCAACTAGCATGGACCTTTGGGGAAATTGAATAGTATAACACGAAATCAGCATCTTTACTACTTTATGGCAATTTTATCGACCAGAAAAAGATCATCACATGTATATTATATAAATTTGATGTCCGTCTTTCTGCCTTGTTTCTGTCATTCTTTCTTTTTGTTCAGAGATGATCTAATATATTTTATTTACTAATGGGACCCGTTTCCCGACATTGCCCGTGAAAATATAGCACCACTTGAAATGCCTGCTTCAAACGTATATGATTATTGAACCGGCGATGTTGATTTTGGCTTAATTATTTACTATTTTGCTGGTGAGAGATTTTGTGGTAGGGATAATTGCAAATAGTAATTTGTATGATTAAAGAAAGTGTTCTAGTTAAAACTTCTGAAAGCTTAGTTATATAGAAATAGTGTCTATGTAATATTACGCTAAGGCATGTGCTGATTGTACTACCCTATCCTATTCTAAACCTTTTTATTTGAATCAGATCGTCCAGTTGAGATACAACATGATGAAAAAGTAATTAAAAGAGGAAACCTAATGTAAAATAGTAATTGAAAATGTAGCGGGTTGAATTTAAAAACCTTATATTTCCATTTGCATTATGTTTACTTAATTACCAATTTAATGCGTATGTGAATGTTACAATTAAAAAAAAACTATATAGAACAGTAATATTGTTTTATTTAAAAATGTGAGCTGAATATAAGACTTATTTTTAATGAAGAAGAAAGAAACAACATTTCGACTATCTTGAATTAAAAGGATCGGTGGCCAGCAACAAAATGAAGCGGGTAAAAATAAGTCGTATTACGCTTAGCCATGCGATTTAATTTTCATGAATGAAGAAAGAAATCGTGGAATTCCTACGGGTTCCGCTTGTTATAATTCATGGGAAAAAGAAAAATATAAAAATAAAGTGAGACAAAAGAGAAAGACAAAATGATGAGAGTGCATATATTTACAAGAAAAAAATAGTTGGCCGAAGTTCGAATCGAACCCTAAAGTTGATATCGCACATATATACGATAATTCGTCGGGGGTTTTAATAACAGCAATACATCTAAAAATGATAACGTTGAGTTTTCCCTTTGTTTAAAAAAGTAGAGTCGAAGAAGATTACACTTTTTAATTGTATAAAATACGTAGCAAATTATGTGTGAATGCATTGTGAATAGAAATTGGTTTGTATTTTGATTAATTTTGAAGTATATATATATATATATATATATATATATATATATATATATATATATAAAGAGGTGTATATATATATATATATATATATATATATATATATATTATACTAGTAGTATATTAGTAAATAATAATATATACAGAATGTAAAGATTATATTCAATACAGCAACGTTGTCTGTGAACGGTACATACCAACCGTATATCCCATGTAATATATGTGACGATATTCGGTCAGAGTATCACAATAGATCACATATAAGGAGTAAATAAGGAGTAAATAAGCGATTTTCTTCATCTAAAATGAATAACTAACATAACTTCTCAAGATATAGTAAATACTAAACTCGGAAAAAGTGAGTTTAGTTGTTACATTTTCTTTTAAAACATCGATCCATATGTGGCAGTGCGTAAACAGGGTTTTATGATGATTTTGTTTAGTGAATTGAAATTGCTGTTGTCAATGTTTGATTTTCTTTTTTTTATTTGGTTCATTTTTTTTTGTTGTCATTTATATTCAATGTTTTCCTTTGTAAGTTATCACTAAATTCATCTTTGAGTGTTATCCTTCTCTTTGAAAGTAACAAAGGTACCGCAACCGACTATATTTTTTAATCATCTATGATCAATTAAAATTTGATAATGCGTGTTTATATATATATATATATATATATATATATTTTTTTATATATATATATATATATATACATATATATACGTATATATATGCATATATATATATATATATTAATTGTATTGCTTTAGATAAATAAATAGATAAGCACCGATTACTATGATCAATTAAAATGTAATGATGCGTTTATATATATATATATATATGTATATATATATATATATATACACATATATATCTACATATATATACGTATATATATATATATGTATATATATATACGAATTGTAATGCTTTAGATAAATAAATAGATACGCACCGATTACTATGCTCAATTAAAATGTTAAAATGCGTTTAAGAAAATAAATGAATAAATACCGTTATAAGATTGAATTCATTTATTGAAGGGGAATGAAGAAAATAACTGCTTCATTGTTATCTATGTATCTATTTAATGACACTTACATTTAAACACATCTATATTTTATCGGTAATTACGCTGATATATTTTCCATTATACTATGGTAAAATTGTTTGATACGTTGTGAATTCTATTATTAAACTTTCTAATTTCTTGTTCTTAATATTTATCCGTAGAACTTAAACCGTCTTCGTGTTTTCGTATCCTTATATTTTGACATGAACGGCAAAGCAAGATATTAAGACACCAATTCACCAAGAAGTTTAGAACTGTGTACAACTTAAGAGGCTGCAAAGTGATGAAGTAAAAAATACGACATTACTTTGTTGCCAACCTAATATTTTTACATACTGTCTTTTAACTGAACTACTATTGTATATTTTATCTACATTTGATGGTTATACTCATAAACTATGTTTTAATTTATTCATCTAATTAATTATTTGCTGCTGTGGAATTTCAACTTGAATACATTATTCGTATTTTCATAGCTCCGTGTTAGAAAGATAGCTAGCTGAATACGACGGAAATATACATGCTTCCTTGTAGGAACTGGATCCAATGTATGTTGCTTGTATTTTATGCTTGGGTTGTTACCTTACAATATATTTTTCTGCAACCAAACTTTGGATTTTTGAAGAGCAGTATAGATGAAAGTTTCTACATTGACATGTACATTTTTGGTTGGTTATGTATGTACGAAGTAAACAAACGTACTGCAACCGACAGTATTTTAAGCATCTCTGGTCTAACTTTATACATTAATACTTAGGTTGTTGATAGCGACTGTCGCTTTATTTATGCTTTTTGTTTACGGCATATCTATACTTCTGACATTCTAGAATATTGCCACACAAGATTTATGGGAAACAATTCATGAGAAATAATTCATTCGGATATTCTTATAACACCCCCCATAAACAACGACCAGCGGTAATAGCTTTCTAATAAAAATTACATTTAGTTATCATTATGTTTACCCATTTCAGCAACTGTTTGATGGAGATTCTAGCATATTATGATAACATTATTACAATTATTGTTGTAAATAGTTTGTACAGTCATTAACGTGTATTTCTTATTGAGAGTGACCAGATATAATAACTATTTTCTTCTAAACAACAATAGGAAGTTCAAAATCACTGGACAAAAAGAAATTATTATAAACAAAACGGCAAAAAGAACCTACCCAAGATTGATTTTCCGAATAATACGTCTTCATGTGTGTACTGTAAAATGATTTCTGGAAGCAACGATCAGATGGTGGAATATACAAGACTGCCATCAACAAGATTTGTGGAGTATTTGTCGTCAACTCATTAGAACACCTGAGAAATCTAGCAACTCAATCTTCACGTGCATTGGCGTGCCAACATCAACACATAATGTAATTATTCAAACATAGGCTTTTGTGAAAGTTCCACTTACAAAATCTTCTTTTACACCCATAAATAAAAATTGAGAATGGAATGGGCAAATATACATTTTAAGATGGACGTGAGTAAAGTTATTTTCTCTGATGAGACCCGGGCAAAACTTAATGGACATGATGACCTGGTAAACGGATAGGTGTATTTGTGAAATGATAGTCATTATCGTTTGAGCCGACAACAAATGGGTAGAGGAGTCATGATATGGGCGACTATCATTAGAGATCGACTAGTTGGTCATATAAGAGTACCTGAAAAGTAAAAATTACGTCTCCTGCCTTTTGCAATCTTTTCAGAAAATGTATTGTACATTGGCTAGAAACCATAAAGCTTGTCCTACTAAAAGACTTTGCTTGTATCCACAGATATGATCCTTCTAAGTCTGCCCATGTTAATCATTATTAGCATATTTTGCCATCAAAAGAAACACAATTGATTATATAAAAGCTATTATCGCTGGTCTTAGTTGATATCTTCAATTATTATACAAAACAGAGAGATTTAAATTGTCGTTCTTAAATGTTTTTTCTGTATAATTGTATTGCTTGTAGTAACTTAAACAAGACGTCAACGTAGCAAAGCCAATTAACTATCAAAGAAAAACAAAAACATTTCTAAATCGGCCCACTCTTTAATTGTTAAGATAGGAAATGTTTTGGGATACGATCCAAAGATTCCGTGGGCCGAAATCTCAGATCTCGGATAAACTTTATCTCATCTATTGATCTCTTTCCCAAGACAGCATAGTTTTTTTTTTCACGCAATTTCTAAGTTTGTGTACGTTAACCTGTGTGATCAGTCTAATTAGCCTATTGCAACGAGAACAGTTACGTGTATTCGTCTGTCGGAAATTGTGTACGTGATTCCGTTAAGTATCAACTAGGAATTGTAATACTCTTGGTGTATTAAAGCTAGATTACGTTAGATGCGTTGCTATCGAATGGAAATAAAAAGTAAGCCAATGTAAACAAACAAAAACAAAAGTAAATGAGTTATTTACATACATCAGCGGACTAAGATTTAGAAAGTAGTTTTTGATTTGCCCGCTATCCGAGCAGATATTAAGAGATTACTAATTTCGCGTACAACAAAATCGATCAATGAAACGGGCGGATAGAAAAAGGAAAATTGTTTAAATTTTCCTTAAAGCCTAATCGTCTGACCATCTAAGAGGAAAGGTCAGAATGATAAATTAAAAACTAAGAAGATCGAATGTGATATGAGGGTAAAAGTTGTTTGAGTTTAAGAAATCGATTAAAAAAAAAAAGTAATTCTCTCAACGTCATGGTGGATTTGAATCATTAAATATCCCCAACTGATGCTTCAAAATCTTTTCTTAACACAGGCTAGGTCGTGAATTGTCAATAACCAACGCCTCAATTATATTGAGATGGTAGTTCGACCTGTGTATAACAGAGAACTACCCTTCAGAATAATTGTCAGAACAACTATTTGTATTAACCAGGTGATTACCGATCGCTGATTCCTGGGCTTGAAAGTTCCCGGATGATCCTGAAACCTTGTGTAAACGAATATCACATGGTATGTGTTGGGATATTCTAATTTCTAATCTTTGCGATGTCTTGCCAACGTAGTCAACTTCACACTGACACAGGAATTTATAAACAGCACAATTCTTGTGAATGGCTTGCAAAACATCCTTACGAAAAGAAGAGAAAAGGTTCGAGTAAACTACTCACAGCATGGTTACTGGAAAACAACGTTGAGTAGAGAATAAATTATTTTGACAATGTCAAGGCCGTCAGAACCTAACCATAGGTTCTTCCATATATATATATATATATATATATATATATATATATATATATATATATATATATATATATATATATATATATAACCATGGCCAATCTAGAACACACCCCTTGCAATTCGCATAACACATGAAACAGATCTCATTATATTATGAATACACTAAACGTTTTTATTAATTGTCAAATTCTGAATTAGTTAATAGTGTCTAATATAGATAAATGTTGAATGCATATTGTGTTCTTACAAAACAGTTACTTACTTTTCATATATTTTACAATATTTTTTTTATATTATTATGTGATGCGATATCAATCATGTTTAAGTTAATTAGTGACGATGCCCATTGTAAACAATTCTCCTGTATAGAATAAATAAAATACAAGTTTATATTTTACTCAAAATTGAGAAGACGACTGGGTGCATACATTTCCTAACAGTCGGTTTTAGCCCACAATAGATATGCGAAGTTTTAAAATCCACATCAGCGAGCCACAAGTCCACGAATGAATACATACATAAAATAAGATTAATAAATAAATACTCGAAATAAAATTGAGTAAATACCAATAAGTAAAGTTCTCGGTGATTCTTAAATGCGTGTTCCTTTTTAGTAAGTGTCCTACCTATGAATAGTATAGCGGATTACACAAGTCCACATTATTTCTCATAATTTTTTAAGCAATACTACACATTTGTCTCAGTTTCAAAATCTATATGTATAAATAGTTACTAATGTGTGTGTAACACTACTTCAGATAATTCCATATATATAATCTAGCGAACTCAATCATAAACAGCAGCTTAGAGAAGTATTAGTATTACTTGTAATTTTTACAAGAGAACTGTAATCTCGGACTTTTTTCAATTGCGTCTTGTCGAATCTTCATGTAGAACTTGTACTGATTCCTAAATTCGACATAAACATTTCCCGAGTTAGACACGTGACACCATAAGAACGTCGAAGCTTACATTAACCGTAACGTTGTGAGAAAACATTCAATATGAGAACAGCAATCTAAATTATGCAAATAATACACACACGTATATGTCTATGTTTATCCACACACAATTCCTTCGCCGTCTTACGGGTAATCGCCGTCGCTAGACTTAGGAGGTCTTTAATGTAAGATTACAATATTTGATTGTCATATAGTTCGATATTAGAGAACTCTATATTAAAAAATTAAAAAATAATGCGTTTAACAAACCGTTTGGACACCGTAATTACATCTTTCTATAAAAGTAATTTAAAAAAACATTGTGATTAATTGATATCATAAATTCGATATCTGTGACGTGTTTCTATTAGTTTTTCAATCTCATAATATACATAATTGGTTTTCTTTCTTTCCACCCAAGATTACTCTTTTATTTTTGTATTTATTTCAGTCGTGGTCAATTTGTTAATGACCTAATGTAGTATACTCATATCTTATCGGTGATGTTAAACACCTTAACTACGTAGTCATTCTTTTGGCAGCATAGCTCATATGTTTTTTCAATAGTTTGCCTCTTTAAAAATATTTTTATCGATAGTGGTTGCCAATCTTATTTCTAATGATGCCCGTGTGTACAGTTCAACATACATTCTGCGAGTGCAACCGAACACAAAATCAAATTCTTCATTCTAACTTCAGAACTGCAAAGGAAGAATGTGAAGGTTCGATACATAAAAATAAAATTAAATTAAATCAAGTATTGTTAAACAAACTAAACGATGATGAGCAAACTTGATAGCACAAAAAACAGATGTGTGTCTTAATGAGTGCATAGAAGCAGTGAACAGCTCAGCTCAATTAAACAAAGGGCACATCCTTCCATTCTATATTTTGTACAATTCCACGTGTAGTTAGAAAAAGAAACAAACTAACGTAGGCACATTCATATGAAGCCATGTCTGTTCTTCTTTACGAGTTAAATGTATATTTCCTCATTTAAGAATATGATTTTACCTTAATTAAATTGTTATATTCGATTAAGTTTGAAAACTTAACTTCTCGTAAAAACGTAATTTGTCTGAACCAGCAAGTCAGAATTTTCTGTATTTGCCTGATTCAGTTTGTTTGCGTTTGTTTTCATGACAGAAAGAAATACACGTGACGCTTCCCAACGTCCCTAGTAGAACTGACACTATGGATCTCACAAAAAGCGAACACGAATACGTCTTTATCTTGCACTCACCCCTCTAGTAAATGTATAGCTCGTCTACCTTGAAATAAGCTCACAAAAGTGTGGCTTTTGACTCGATTTGAATCCCGATCTCAAACGTTGTAACGAATGAAGGGCTTTTTTACTTAGAAAATCAACCTTAGAAAATCTTATTTTAAATTCCTCTTTTAAACTCTGATGCTATACGCTCTAGTAAAATATGTAGCCCACTCAACTAAGTGGCAGATCCAATGTTCTTTTTTCTATGAAAACGAACTCTGTATATTTACACGCAAGACTGCGACATATGTTTTGGTTTATGGTTCGATGATAACCAAGTTATGCAGAAGTAATTATATACTTGGAAAAAATATATCATACTAACAAGTATCAGCTTGGCTGTTCTTAGACACTGCGTCGGAATAAATATTTTCTATACAAAAACTATGATGAGTAAAATAAGACGGAAAATAAGAAACTTGAAAAATATACAATACATTTGGCTGGGGGCACTTGCAAATGCAACCAAAGTGAGTATATTAAACATCATCATCAGTAATCTATTTTCTAAACATACGCCAAAGAACAGCATATTACGAACACATCTTGATGTTAAATATATATTTTATTTATGCTTTGGAATTTTATTCGATGAGGGTTGATAATTCGTAGAATTTGGTATATTCGCACTACTATTCTTATCTTGGGTGTTTTTATCACACCGTTTAGGCCGATGTAACCTCCGACCTGTACTTTGTCGAACTCGAGAATCTTTCTGTCGACCCTTTATTTAATACATGGGGGTAGCATGCTCTAGTTCCATCTGCCATCTTCGTATAACCAGCACTGAGTATTGAACCTTTAATCTTCAGATGAGTGTCAATTAGAACTGAATTATATTTAGTACTATGTCCCCTGCGCCACGGATCCTTGCGGACAATTCTAGTATGAATTTTGGGAGCCTTAAACCTATTCTCGTTTTTGATCTAACTACTTATCACTATAGATCACTACTTATCTATTATTTATAGTTATAGGTTCCCATATTGTATTGGATTATATATTAGGTCTGCTTAGTGGGTCATTGTCACCTAACATATATAGGGTTTAGAAATGCAGAGGTTGTATTACATTCAAATTCTGTTTACCATATAAGATATAACAAAGTATACATACATATAACATATAAATACACATACCCATACATACATATATACACACACCCATATATATATACATATATATATATATTTATATGTATCTATATATGTTTATATATCTATATATAATTCTTGGAGGGTATATTTTATTATCGCCAGAATGAGGGGTAGACAAGGTTTATCGTTCATGATGAAAGGTTATACAAAAAAAAGCCAGCTGACCGGTTTTGCCCTCTTTAAACAAAGGCTGTATCGAGGGATTTAAAAAAACGAAGGATTTAAAATAGTTGTTAAGAAGAGGAAATAGAGAGAAGCATATTAAAACAGCGTAATGGTATATGTAGAATGGGGGTGTATCGTAGAGACTGATCACATCTAGTCTTAATAGACAATCCCTGATCTTACAAAATGAAACGTGGATCGTCTCCAAGATTGTGAGATAATATAGTGAGTGAGCATGGCTGAGGAAGGTAAAGGAGTTATTTAGAACATCCGTTGACCGGAGAGTTCCATTCCTAATTTTACTCGGAATGCGTTGTCCTGCACACGTAGTCGGCACTGCAACCACATTGAAAATTATAAATTACATGATTGTCATGGCGGGGTGGGGGTAAAACGTCTTTTCAAGAGGACGCCAATAAAGGTTTTGTAGAGAACACACCACGCACATTCAAAGCAAAATAGCAATCTTCAACCGATGAGCTGATTAGCTTGCCGAATTTCTCACTTACTGGGCCTAACCAAGGTAAACAAATGTAAAACGGACATTTAGTCACCGTATTTAGTTTTATTTCGGAAAGATTATTTATTTTCCTTTTGATGGCTGGCCTGATCACATCAAGAGGATAACCGTTAATGGACTAAGTATTCGTTATATTCTTTATTTCATTTGTCCAATTTTGATTTGGAACAAATCAAAAGGGCGCTGTTTGTTAGGGCCCAAATTAAGTTTATCTTTCCCTTGTTAGGGCAAAATGAACCATAGCGGGTATATAGTCATGTAAACATAGGTGTACGGTAGATTAATGTAAGGTAACTCGATGGGGTTTTCGTTGCCAATACATCGCAGAAATCTAAAGTCAATCGGTATATTTTAATGCGGAATGCATTTTATTGAGTAAAGAGTATAATTTATTTTCCTCCGTTTTATTAAAAAGACAAAATGTTTCGTCCACATATCGAAAGTAGACTAAAGCTTTAATGGTTCTAGATAAAAAAAATTTCTCATGGAAACCCACAAAATAGTCGCCATTGTCGCTCCCAGAATTGAACCCATGGATACACCGTCTATTTGCCTATAGATTACATCGTTAAAACAAAAGTCAAAGGATGTAGTGGCAAATTTCATCAACTACACGAATATTCTTTCAGGATATAAAAATTCGGCACATATATCGATTGTTTCCAAAATATGGACACGTGTAAATAGGTTGCTAATATTGTAGGAACACACACATCTATTAGCAATCTTTGAATGTTGAATTTAATTAGCAAAATAAAATGAATATTGTAAGCAGTATTTACTATATTACTTTAATACTGGCTGTAAACAATTAAAGATTTATTTTTCAACCTTCTGCAGTAATAACCCTACCATAGAGATTATGAGCCTTACTGAGATGTCCGCTTTGTAAGATTTTAATAAGCCATATAAACGTGGGAGGATATAGCCTGAAGGTCTGATCTCAATGATTACTTTGGAAGAGAATACACAGCTTTTCACCAATTTAACCAGTCCTTTCCGGAATTTAGTGTCTAAGGAAGTTGTTGCATAATGTCTCCATAAATCAATATCCACGTTCATTTTTTTTAAATTTGAACAGTTTATTCTTAACAATATATCAATTCGATATATAAAAATAGTATCGCAATAATTTACTGAGGAATAAGGTTTAGTTCGAAATGTGAACTTTTTAAAGTTGAATAGCTGAAAAGAAAACTATTTTATAAATCAACTTAATTTATGTAGTTACTGCCAAATAACTTTATTAGTATACTTTGTTGTAGCACGTTTTACCTTCATTATTTTGTTTATTACGAACGTCATAACTCAAGGTAAGTTCCCGCTCACACGGATGTCCGTACCTAATTATACGCTTGAATCTTTCAAAATTTGATTGATAGTATATTATTAAACACCTCACCAGATTACCTCATAAATATTCTATTGAATTTTGATATAAGTTATTTCGGGGTCATTCAAGAATAACTATACTATTCTCACTGAATCATTTCTTATGAATTACGCTGTGTGGAGTAGAGCAAGAACATGCTGGAAGATGAATTCATTGTTCCCAAATGTGTCCTCATTGATTCTATGGGATAAGAAAATGATGAACACATTGGCAGACAAATACATGAATTGATCGTTTCAAGAAGTAGATATTTCCGCCAGTTACAGACAGAAATGGCCAAACCATTACACATTTAGCAAATGCTACTTTTTTCTAACATTTCTGATCATAATTCACGTATGACTTTCTCCAGACGCGGAACAAAATACAGAATATTGATTCATCACTGTAGATGTTCTGATTCGATTGAGTCACAGACCAATTGTATCTCCTGTTGCCAATATTGAACGCTTGTGTTACTTTTAAAAAAAATCTTAATACTGGCTTTGATATCGGTATGCTGCTGACAAGATGTATACTCTTCTTAATCAAGAAACGGCTACTTAAGCATTATTCCAAGTTTTGCAAATCTCACTGCAATTGGTATTTTTTTAAATTAAGCTCTTATTTTGTTTTTGTTCACGTTTAACTGCTGTTTTGGGTTGGACACCGCATTAGAACAGTTTTTACCTAGTTCGTCTTGTTATCTTAGAGATGAAATACTGATAGCATCTCACTATGATATATGTATATACATATATATATATATATATATATATATATATATATATATATATATATATTGTAGCCTTATAGTTCTCTACAACGCATGAATGACGGCTTTATATTCTTTTGTCGTTTCTTTGCATCCTGCCATTAACGAAACTCGGCAATAATAATGCCGAACACCGTAGATTTCACTGTTTCTATACACATTCATAATGATGATGATGATGATGACGCCGACGACGACGACGACGACGACGACGACGACGACGATGATGATGATGATGATCATGATCATGATGGTCATGATGATGATGATGTTATTTCATAAGAATGATATGAGAGTTAATTTATTTGAATTATCAGCGAGGAATATTATATTATTTACATTTTTTCGAATTGTTATGCAGTTCAGAGTATACGGCCTAATTCTCAACAAATTTAAGCAAGAAATATGAAAGTCATGAAACAAAATAGAATATTCCATTTAACTGCATTTGCACATTGAATGTATTTTTTGTAATTGGCGTTTACTTCATTTTTACCGACACAGCTATAACTTTCGTTAACTAAGATTGCGGAGATCGATTTGTTGGGGTTGTACTAGTATACAGGTTATTCCATAGTCCCAATCATAGAATCAATCAATCACCGGCGTTTCAGCAACATTTTTGTTTATTTTCGTCTATGAAAATCAAATAAACACACATTCGCTTTCTTCCGATGGGAGCTTGACCGGTATTTTCCTAAAGTCGAAAAATGTATTTATAAAACAAATTGATTCGTTCTTAATGGAGTTTTCATGTCAGATTTCACATTTACGATACAAATGTAAAGTATAAATGGCGTTATCATCTGTGACAAAATGTAGACAGAGATTCACCAAGTGTTACAAATAAAATATAGCGTCTACAGTCACTGGGTATTTAAATATTTATTTCTATTTAAAAACCGCACACTTACTTTTCTTTAACATATAAATTCATCATTCATTTGAAATTAAACAGAAATAGTATCAATTAATTAAAATGAAAATAATATACAAAGACATGTGTATATTTATACAATTTAACAACTATTTTACATGTATTTACTTATTTAATTTCTCCTCTCATTCTAGATTACTTGCATTGTTTCTTTCCTCTTTCAATATAAGTTACACAAAACTATGTGAACTGTAATGCTATGCCTTAATCGCTGGCGGCCATGTTGCAATTCCCGATAATGTTCTTTCGCGCTTCACATCTATAAAAAGGAAATACAGTTGATTTAATTGCATGTATGAAAAATGTAGTGTCTGCGTTTATTTTCACATCTATAAAAAAGAAAGCGGTTTTACTTAATTTTATTTATTAAAAATATTGCGGGGGCTGCCTTCACGCTTGACATTCATAAATAATGTACTTTACTTTTATTTTATTAAAAACAAAAACAATTTAAAATCCTAAGTTATGTCAAGTTTACTCGTACACCTGAAACGCCAAAATAAAAACTACGTCGAAAAATATAGTCGCAATCTAAACAAGTAACGTGAGAGGCTTGCTAAGGAATAAC
The DNA here is from genome assembly GCA_963556195.1 of Sepiola atlantica. Lineage (NCBI taxonomy): Eukaryota > Metazoa > Mollusca > Cephalopoda > Sepiida > Sepiolidae > Sepiola > Sepiola atlantica. The sequence continues at coordinate 12,253,941 of OY744522.1, read as the reverse complement.
GATAACTCAATTTTATAAACATGTATTTTTACGAAATATGAAAGAAAGTTATCGTTATTCATTAGCTAGCATACTTCTCTTTGTTTATAAAGATGGCGACTATATTTTCAGCCCACATTCGTCACGATATCATCGTCCCAGCATTACTTTCTCCTTTTTTAGGGGGTCTGGGTAGTGTACTATCTATTCTGTTGTCATGATATCATCCTCCCAGACATTCTCCTCTTTCAGTGGAAGATGATTATGTTTCTTCGTCATGATATAATCCTCTTAGTCATAATCTGTTTCCCCGACAGTACTGACATGCAGAAATTTAAAACTAATGTAAACAGACATCTCGCTGCGCAGATCCCAATTTAGGTTGACCCCCCCCCCCAAACCTTATTACCTCTGTTTTTCTCAGTAGCCCCTTACGTCTACAGTGGCGGTCTGCCTTGTTTGGGGTGAACTATGTTAAAACAAATGAAAAAAATGTGTTTCTGTGGGGGGTCAGTGTATGTAGTTGGTTCATGATGATATGACTTTTGATCGTTAGCATGTATTTTATTATTTTATTAATGAATCTAACAGCCGTTTCTCGTAAGAAGACATTGTTTTGGGTATTTCAATCGATAAAACAGTCGCATCTGTAAAAGTCGTCATCGCTATTTAAAGATGTATACTCATTTGGGAGAAGAGTGTAAAAATATCCATTTTGTATGAAAATTACGCCAGACAGGGTTGAATGCGTTTCCTGTAAATTATGTATAACTATAAAACAACATTTGATTGTTTGTACAACTTTCTGATGTGACACTTCCGGCTATTGGTACTTAATACTACAGAGAGAATCATCTCATGAATTGAAATTGTTAAAACATTTCTGATAAATTCGATGGCCAATGACACACTGAATAAGATTGTACTGATATCGATTGAAAGTTAATCACTCATCATTTTTCAATGGGAGTGTTAGACGCTATTAAATTGTCCGCAATTACGGAGAGTGTCACTTGGTAATATTTATTTAAACATTGTGCACATACATTTTAAGGTTGATTTTCTGCGTCTGATTTGTGTTTCAAATATTTCTTCCATTTTTAATGTGAAATATTTGTTATGCCTTAAAATATACAAAGATAATCCCATTTTTCTGTTTGGCTCCTTCTCCCATTGGAAGTGTATTTCTCCCTTACTCTCTCTCTCTCTCTCTCTCTCTCTCACGCGCGCACTCTGTATTATATTCACTCTCTCTACTCTTTTCCCTATCTCTCTTACTTTCTCTCTCTTAGGACACAATATACGCGTTATCTTTTTTAATTGCCGTTTATTCTGTTATTTTCTGTCCGGTTGTCAAGTAGGAAATTTATTTTGATACTTGCTAAAAGAGGTCGCATAGTGGCCCGACTCATTTCGTAAACAAATTACAAAAAAGACTGAAATGCAGACGTTACAAAGGAGAGATGTCAAAAGAAAGTGAACGAAACTGCACTTTTTAGTTGTTTCGTCTCATTTTCTCTTCCGCGAAATTTAATTAATTAGTAGGCACTAGTTAGAGGTTTTTAGTATATTTTATTATCATAATCTGTAAGAGTATTAATTATGATATATAGATAGATATCTTCCCCAATACTGGCATCCTCGATCGCTACATCAAGATTAGTATCGGGGTCAATGATGATTAATGATTGACACGTTTTTTTCATTTATTATTTTTATTATATTAATCTACTTACTTAAATTTCTCTGTAATTTACTTGACGATGCTGGCGAGGAATCATGCTCTTCATAAACCCCCAACAATACTCCTACACTCGGGGTTGAGGTCGGGAATATTTGGATCCAAGTTGACACCATGAACTTGGTTTAGTATCATAATTCACTAAAATGTCACTAACATTGATTTGAAAATGACTCCAGTATTTGTAATAATATAAGAAATTAAAGATGTATAATGATGTTGATTAAAAACCAAACAACATTTGTTTATCTACAAAACAGATTTATTGAATTTAGACTTTGTGAGTTTTTATAGAAACAAATTCACTTATTATTTTGCCAAGTCCAACATCCCCACATAGTAATTCTCAATTAATAAGAGAAACAACGTCGATATGTGATCACGCGACATACTAATAAAATGTGTAATATGCCATAGTGATCCTTCTTTAAGGGTACTGGTTTGACTCTCCCTACTTTCCAGCCTTCTGTCACACCTTCCTGCAGTTGGAAGGAAGTAAATACCCGCAGCTTTACAGCTAAATAAGGTTTATGTTATTGTGTAATAGTGATCTACCCTATTTCGTGACTATATAAATTATTCTAGACGCTATGAATGTAGGAGCTTACGATGATATTTCGAAGCGGTTCCCCGGCAGCTTTAGTTAGTTTGAGACGCTTGATTGCTAAATAACAGTCTAGGATCCGTTCTCAACAATCAGTCCGGCTGACAGTGGGGTACAACGGTGCCCTTTTATCTAGGGGGTCAACCCTCCCATACCTTGCCTCCCCTCTTTGGGTTGAGTAAGTTTATTGCTGGCTGCCTGAGACGCCCTAACCGGGGAATACTGACAGGGTCGCCTAGGCAAATTTTAATCAGCCATGGTGCATCTTCTTTTAGAGCGCTGGTTTGACCGTCCGCACTTGCCAGCCTTCTGCCACATCTTCCTGCAGTGGGAAGGAAATGAATACAAGCATTCTTGGAACAATCTTTCTGTAATAAACTATTGTCTCTACTTCTGTAAATACACACTCTTGTAAATATACCATCGTGGTGTCTTATTTATTTATCGGCTATTCAAGGTCATCACATTTAAATAGGTGTTACGTTTGAGATTCTTCTTACTGCGGTGACAACAGAAACTATAACAGCCGCAGAGCTATAACAATATTTGTCACTGTTTCTTGCACTTGTCCGAGTGATACATCTCAGCTATCCAATAGCCGATGAGTGGTGGATCACTCTTAGGTTCATACTACTATCACTCTTCGGAAGCTGCCGGTAAAAAGTCCCTAAGACAAGGAACACCGGAGGCAAAATAGAAAACATCAAAGTCCCTAGCGTATGTTTTACCAATACTATTATTTTGTTATGCAAATCTCTGTATCTTCTATGATTACTGGCAACTAATAATCTTGTGAAGACAGTTCGTAGCTGAAACCTGCATTCAAATCTTCCAGTCTAATTAAGATACGATGATGACATCCATATTTTACCTTCTTGCTCAAGCATTTTATCAATACCATGTCTCCAAGAAGCTTTCTCCTTATTTTGAACAGCTTTTCAACTATATTTCCAATTTTTTGCACATGGTTTTGTATGAGTAATTGATTAAGATACCAGAACATCCATGGTTCGGTTAAAGAAAATGTTGGATGTCCTCCTGTTTATTACGCAAACCAATATCCGGTTCTTAGGTTAGCTTTTGGATCAGGTTTATTTCTCGCTGTATGTGTGCCAGCAATGCTAATGTGAGAAATAAATATCTTGTATTAGTAAGTGTTGTTCAAAAATAATCTCAAAACTTCGTATATTAAAAAAATGAACCCAAGTCATTTTTCAACATGATCCAAATATTTCCGCAAATCAAAAGTATAGATTGCAATCTCAAAATTATTTTCTCAATCTCGAGATTTCATACCAAGTCTCGATCTTGAAGTCGAGATTTCTAGAACAAGCAATTATCGATCGTCTATACGCATTCTTGCTTTAAGAACGTATGCATTCAATCATTACTTTATGGAATATGTATATTCGATATTAATGAATACGTGTACATTTGCGTCATTTATTTTATAACTAGCGGAAAAGTATGTGTAATCAACTATTTCTAAGCCCCGACATTAAACTACAAGAGTGAAGCGAATTATGCGTATTATTAATATTTCTATTTTTATTTATTCTTCAATTCTTAGTAATTTAATAAAATAAAACGGCAACATATGATGTTAAAGCTATATGCAAAACAAATTCACTACTCTAAATTCTAAAATAAGTGGTTGTGTGTGTTTTGTTTGGTAGTACTATGAGATTGGAACCGAACAGTTGTGTTCCTCGCCGAGAAGGAAATTTGTATTTTTTGTTTGTGATGCAAAATAGTTGGCAATCTATATTTATATATTATGTGTTCTGGAATACTTCGTAAGTAAAAAAGCAGCCACATGTTACTTAGAAAAACATATGCGAACAAACGCCCCATTTAAAATTCAAATATTATATGTGAATTTTTATTCTCTGTGAGTGATTCTATATTTTTGTTGGTGACGTAGAACATAGTAGTCGATTTTTATTTTGTTTAGTCAAGAAATGCTTGGCCCAAATATTTTACTATGACTAAAAGTCAGTCTATAATTGCTTAAAGGAAAACGAAAACAAAAAACACGAACAATACGATTAGTAGGCGAATGAATGTATATATTTACGTATTCCGGAGTATTTCGAAAGTTAATAAAAAAGCAATATGTTACGTTAAAGTGCTATGCGAAACTAATCCTCAATTGTGTTTAGTTTCTTTGCAATCAGTATTTATGTATTCTCGTATACTCCTAAGTAAGGCAAGTAAAATGAAGTAAACTTAAACAACAGTAACTAACAACTAATTAATGTCGAAGGAAAGAACGGCAGTGCTTCTTTAGTCAATAATTCAAAGTTTCATTTTACCTGAAACAACTGTGTAAATGAATCGAGAACATGAGTTATAGACACGATGGTTTACTTCTTTTTGACGGACTATAAAAAATTACATTTTTTATGATAAATATTTAATTAAATATCAGTTTGTGAAATGTCATGTAAACGAAAGTGGTGGCCAGTTAATATGTAATTTTAAACTAAACATGCGATTTGGAGGCTTTGCCGAACCGGACTTTGGCGCCCGGGGAACCTCGCCTAATCACGCATTGTTCGCCACTGACGAAAATAAATGTATCTGTCAAAATATATTTTTCTTTTCAAAATTACGGAATAAATGCAAATATCAGTCAAGTTATAATGGTGTTCCTATTTTTGCTTTCTAATCCTTAATAGCATGAATTGTTCATGCGAACTTAACACGTGTTTAGTTATATACATACAAGTGTGGGCATCGAATCTTTAGGTAACAATTGTTTTCAATAGTTTTGTAATACTATGAAAACATTGTTTGACGTGATAATACTTTATTCAATGTAGAAACCTAATTTTCAATCAGTTATTTGTATTATCATAAAAACAAACAGTCTTTTAAATGTTTTTTGAAAGACCCAAAAGAAAAAAAGTGTTTCCATATACCAAACTCTACTTTAAATGCTAGAATCGTCACTTATCTTACTGTGTCGATAATTATCGTGTTTCTTCTAAATTCGAACATACGCATTTCCAATGACAACAAACATCTAATATTCTTTCGAAAAATGAATACTAATTCTGACCCTAAACCGTCTACGAAATTTATCATGGATATTGCACCTCTTTTTTTTTAGTGAATGTTGACAACTTCCATAATATCAGTATCAGATTTTAAAATCAGCCAGAAAATGTATACATGTGTTTATTTTGCGTGTTAAAGTTTGCAAGTTTTGAAAGTCATTTAATTCTATTAAAACAAATGTCAATTGAAAATAGTAATTATAAGTTAGGTTTTCTAACACTAAAAATTTGGCGCACTCATGTGCGCACCCATCGGAGCGTGCATGACTAATACGTAGGTCTACACTTATACATATATATATATATATATATATATATATATATATATATATATATATATATATATATATATATATTATTCCTAACGTGAACATTTATAAGATATGCATTGTTTTAAATATAAATATTTACTACAACATTATCTGAAATCACTGATCGTACATTCATTTACGGAATGTTATATTGCTATTTAAGGTGAGAATATATTTTGATAATTATATATATTTCTAAATGTGTATGTTTTTCTTTACAGTTTCTTACTTTAATAGCATCGTTATTGCTATCAAAATATAAAATCTGCGATACCTTAGGACAAACATAAAGGGTTGGCACATCGTAAACCAGTTGTATATTTGGTAACCGCTAATTGCAGAATATTTTATTTAAATAGATCATAAGATATCACTCTACAAATATTAAATTGTTGTTTTGGTAATCTATATATTTCATATTTTGCCTTTTAAATGTATGAGTGTACGCAACGTAAGGCTTTAATAGACCACTTGAAGTCTGTATTTCCATGGTTGACACTCATTAGTGCAATGTGGTCTCGTATCTCTATACTTTGAAATTATTATTTTTTCAATGTAACTCTACTTTTTTTATCTTTTATTATGATTATTATTTGTATATTCATAAAGGAATTTTTATACTTTTTTCCTGACCTTAAATCAATAAACTAATAACTCTTCTAGCAATTTGTCTAGGGTAATATTGTGCGTATTTACATGACGTTATTTCATAAAACAATATGGCGTCTCGGGTAGAAATATAATACATTTCAGTTGTGTTCTCTTTGAAATTAATATTTTACTGTCTCGTTATGTATTTTTCTGAAAAACTTCTTTGGTGTCTGAAGGGTTAATAGATGATGAATCGGGGATTGACATTCTAATGTGGATGTTGTTCTCTGAACGACACGCTCCGTAATTATGTTCTGATGATTTTTTTTAAACGATGACAGAAAAGTTAATAAAATCCTGCTCACGGGAATTTAGCTTTATATTGTCTATATATAAAGACATATTACTTCAATAACACTACTATTGAAGTCAGACACCAGAAATAATATATAAGCTAAAAAACAAATATATTCGATAACAGTCGAGTATGCATTGTAGATGACAAGACCTCCTCATTTCCACCAGATAGATCCACACCATTGTCCAGTGGTAGATAAGTCTGAGAGAAATCGATCTCTGTTCGTTGATATACAGTCCGCGCTATTAGTCATCGCACTTACCCGATAATACATATATGTGTGTGTGTGTGTTATAATATATATATATATATATATATATATATATATATATATATATATATATATATATATATATATATATATATGGGTGTGTGTGTGTTAAGTAAGATAGATAAAGTGCATGAAGTTCAGCATAAGCTGAATTTCATAATAATTCTCTCTTGTGTGTGTAAATCGTATTGTATTTTCGTTAACATTCATCCGATTCGATAAAGTTGATTCGAATCGATCGAAACATTTTTCAATAAACTACTTAAACATCAACACACGCACGTGTCAAAATGTTTCAATATTTAGATTCATTTCATATGAATTATGCTGATAGAGACACGATGTGATCAAAGTTGCATTAGAAAATCATTCAATTGTACGGATCACTTGCTTCTCTCATTTTAAACTGAGATATAATCTGTTGCCTATACTAATACTTGATAAAAATGTTAAAAAGATAATTTATGTATGAGATTTATAGATAACATATAAATGTATCTTATGAGATTTTAAAACTGTTCAATAACTAACCGTACATAAGTATATAGTGAGGAAAGTGGTACCTCAATCTCCAACCGCACATCATTTAAGCATGAGTCTATAGTGAAGAAAGGATTTCTCAATAACAACCGCAACTCTTCTGAGCATGAGTTTGTAGTGATGCAAGGATGGTATAGAAAGGTGGAAGTGTTGGATAGTATGGAAACGAGTTGGTTTGAAATGTGAAGGAGTCGCATCGTATGGTAAAATGAAAGAATCGGATGGTATGGGAAGTAGTCGGAATCAGATGGTATTAGAAACAGCCGGAGTCGGATGGTATGGGAATAGAGTCCAAGTATACTGGACAAAGTGCATGGGGTTGCCCGAGGGTCATATTAGTAATAATACATTATAATATATGGTACGTGATATAAGTTAGTCAATCCAAAGTAATCAATATCCTGGATAGAGCAGATGTGTTTAAAAGCCGCAGCGCCAAGCAAAAATAGCATCATTGTTTATTGTTAGACTATATTATACAATAGTATTTATTCTCCGTTGTACGGCAGTTATAATAGTAACATTGCAGTAGTTCGTGTTTGAAGTGGAATATTGTAATCAAAAACTGCTCAATATATTAGATAGAGCAGCATTTCCCGGGAGAAAACAATGTTTTCTATCGTTATACTTGGCAGAGACATCACAATTGTAATAATACATCATAATATCTGATAAGTGGTATAATTACTCTATATCCTGGAAAGAGAAGTGTTCTCAATCGCCAACCGCATCTCTTCTAAACATGAGGCTGTAGTTACACAAGTGGTACTCAATCTCTAACCGCACCTCTTCTGCACATAATTCTGTAGTGAAGGATAAGAAGTCGGTGGTTCGAGAAGGATTCATATCTTTTATTCAATTTTTTAATTTATTTTTCAGTCATTTGCTCAATTTTCGTTTGCAATTTGTCATACGATTTTCAATAATTTGTTCTTTTCGTTCATTTTTTATTCGCTGATTTTCATGCAGTCTTTTTTATTTTTTATTTATTTTTTCATTAATTTTTAAAAATATTAATTTCTTTAAGTTTTTCGCTCAGTTTTCCTCCCATGATTTTATTGATTTTTTCATTAATTATATCATTTATTTCATTCTTTTTCATTCATTTTCATTCATATTTTTCATTTATTTTTCATTAATGCTCTCATTATGTTTTAATACTTTTTTCATTAACTTTTTTAAAATTATTCTTTTATATATTTTATTCACCTTTATTCATTTTTAATAAATTTGTCCTCATTCATTTTTTTCATTCTGCTTTTCTTTTATTTTGCTGATATTTCTTTTTTCTCATTGATATTTTCATTCATTATTCTGATTTGTTTTATTTATTTAAATTCAATCATTTTTTCATGTTTTTCATTCAGTTTGTTTCGTTCGGTTCTTCTTTAATCTTTCATTTATTTTTTTCATTTATTTTTTATTCATGTCCTCTCAGTTACTTTTTTATATCTGGTGGTCTTATTGTTTCAACCATTTATCTTATTTATGTTTCCATTCATTTTTTAATTGTCTTTCATTTGCTTTCATTTCTTTTCAATCAATTTTATTTCCATAGTTATTAATTTTTAATGCATTATTCATTAGTTATTTTCATTATTTTTCATTAACTTATTTTTCATTCATTCAATTCATAATAATTTATATTTCTTTCATTTTTCATTATTTTTTTCATTCAATATTTTATTCACTTTTTCAGTTATTTCATTTTCTGCATTCATTTATTGCCGTTCATTCTATTAATTCATTCTTTTCATTCATTTTTAATAATGTTTTTTATCCATTTTCAATTTAGTGTGTGTATTCCTATTTATATAACAATATTACTATTTGTAAGTAACCGGGATAAACACAAATTGTAAGATTAAAGTATTACTATAGGAAACTGCTACAAATTAACTCTCTTTAAACTATTGGCTCCATCAACATCATTTACCTTCATCTTACTGTTGATTGAGGGTGGGCAATAAATTAGGAATGGAACAGGACCATTTTTCTACTGGGATCAATAATTGTAAGATTACAATATTACTTTTGTTAAGTGGTGTATATTAAATCTCTACGGGATATTGCCGCTATCCACATCATTTATTTTCGTAATATTTAATTAAGGGATGGGGGCAAGTTAGTAGAAATTGAGCGAGATCGTTTTTTTTTCTCGGAGTTATCTGTGATCTTAATATTAATTTCTGTAAGTAGTATTTATAAAATCTCTTTGGACAATTTTCTTAATCAACATAATTTACCTATATATTGTTGTGAAATGTGGGTGCAATATATTCGCAGATAGACCGATACTACTTTTTCTACTCGGTGTGTAATTGGTATATATTTAATCTTTTCGGACTATTGCCTTCATAAACGTAATTTATATTCGTAATATTGTGAAATAGCTGATGGGTTACAAGAAATTAGAAATTGCCTATTTCAACATCATTTACTTCATATCATTGTAAAATGGAGGTTGGGAAAGATAGCGATTTATCGTGACTATTTGTTCTACTCTGAGTTGTCCGGGATTAAAAATAATTATCAACATTATTTATTTATCTTCATACTTTGATTTTAACAGTACTTTTGGCAGTGCTCTGAACGCTCTCTTATAAACATTAAATTATTATATTCATTAATTAAACCGTTGTTCTACTCGACGTTTAACCATACTTTTGACAATGCTGTGGAGGCCCCTTTACTAACAATGTATTATTATATTTGCTAAGATAGGGTGTGTTAGAAGAGGGGTAGCATAAACTGTTGCGGTCTATGGGGCAATACAATTAATTATTTTCAGATTGCAGTATTACTTTTGCTAAGTGGTATATATTAAATCTCGTCAGACTATTTTCTTTATCAACATCATTTACATATTATTGTAAAATGGAGAAGAAACAAGAACTTAGGAATCTACTTGGACCATTTGTTCTTCACGGCGTTATCCGGGATCAATAATAATGAATAAGATTTTAGTATTACTTTTGGTAATGGATATATAGTAAATCTCTTCGAACTATTAATTGTATCAACTGTAAGTACCTTCTTAATATCGTTAAACTGAGTGGTCGGAAGACATTAGGAATTAACAAAGATTATTTGTTTTAACCGATGTTTTTCGGGACTAATAATCATTGTCAACATTATTATCTTCATTCGTTGATATTGACCGTATCGTTTTGTAGTACTGTGAAGACCTTTTTGCTAACATTACACTAGTATATGTGGTATGCGAGGGAGGGCGTAACATAAATATCTGTTTGAATCAGTGTTGCCAAGAACAATACAATTATCATTATTAACATCACTGTGTTATATCTGGTAAGTGAGGAGGGTAACATAATCTGTTGTTTTATATAGAGTTGTCCGGATCCACACATGTAAGTTACAGTATTACATTTAAATATCGTTGGACTATTTTTATTATCAACATAATTTCTCTTTATATTATTGTGAAAGCATGTAGAGGGAACGGAATTACCCATCATGAAGAATTTCATTGTGTTTTGTTTTGCTCATCGTTGGCCAAGTGCAGTTACTGTAAGATTACAGTGTTACATTTTAAAGAAATAGATCCGGTAAATGTATTACATTATTATTATATTTTTCCACGCATTAAAACAGAATAGAGGAATAGAATGGGCGGTTTAGACAGAGAGGTGTAATTATTATTATTATTATTATTATGATTATTATTATTATTATTATTATTATTATTATTATTATTATTGTTATTGTTATAATTATTATTATCATTATTATCATTATTTTTATTATTATTTTTATTATTATTTTTACTACTATTATTATTATTATTATTATTACAATTATTATTATCATTATAATTATGTATCCCCCGATTTATAAAATCGGGGGACCTATGTTTTGAGGCATTTCCGTCCGTCCGTCCAAATTTTTCACCGCAACTATCCATTGAATTTCTCTGAAATTTTGCATGAAGTTGTAACTTTAGTCAGGTTAGAAAGTGACATTCTCTGATTTAAAAAAAATCTGGCTAGCCCCGCCAGGTGGTCAAAATGCCCCGAAATGGCAATAAATGACATTTTTGGCCCCATAATATTTCATCCATCCATTCAATTTCTCGACTACCACCATTCCACCTGGTTAAGTAGAAAGAATTAGAGTCAGGGTCAATTTTGGAGATAAATTTCAGTTTTTAAAAAAGGACAGAGACCTGGTTTTATAGTCGTCGAGGATATATATATATATATATATATATATATATATATATATATATATATATATATATATATATATATATATATATATATATGGGGACGATGTAGTATTTGTTCTGTTGTCATGATGTCATCCTGTAAGATTTTACCTTTCGTTTGGGAGGTAGTGTCGTATTTGTTCTGTTGCCTTGGCATCATTTTCTTAGAAATTACCTCACCCCCTTTGTTAGGTATGAAGTATCACAGTTTTTAAACAACTGGTATCACTGGGGGCTATTTTATCAGATTATTTAAAGTATTTAATTTTAAAAAATGTGCGTCTTTCCAAATAAACAAATTATTATGTCGGCACGATGACATTAGTATTCTAATAAAGGTCATGAAGATAGACTTTCCGGGGTTGTCACACTGCATGAGCTTAAACAGATTAAAATCTTACAGGATGACATCATGACAACAGAACAAATACTACATCGTCCCCATATATATATATTTCTGTTACATGACATAATTCTCGAGCATGAAATACACATGCTCGAGAATTATGTCATGTAACAGAAATCAGCTTTTTAAACACTTCGCGGGAACATGTTCACGGGAACACACACAAACACAAACACATCTCTAATCAAAGACACAACGGCAATCAGCCTACAGAAAGCAGTGCAGATAAATCACCCGGAAAAGACTTATTCAACTATTAATTCTACTTGATTTTGCTGGACAAAATACTCGCGTGAATATTATTATTATTATTATTATTATTATTATTATTATTATTATTATTATTATTATTATTATTATTATTATTATTATTATTTGTTTTTTTGTTATGCCTCCGTAGGCATCTCCCTTTTAACTATCTTTTCAATTTTACGGTTAAAAAAAACTCTTAGTATAGTATAGATATCCACATCAAATTATGTTAAATATTTCATTTGACAACTCCCAAAAGTGCCCCCTCAATTCTTCCCTCCTACCACTATCTTTGAATTCATCCAACCTCATTTAAAACTTTTCCACGCTATTGCTGTTCTTCCGAACGCTTATAGATCATACAGTCACTTGACTGCCACAAAAGATGATCAACCAAACTGTCATAAAATCAAAGGGGGAATGCCACTTATTGTAATCTGACCGTGTCCTCCTTCGTTATAAGTAGATCAGGTATTTGGGGAAAATCCTAAGCAAACTTCTGTTACTTACCGTTGCCCCTCGCATTTTCCAATGTGATTATCTTACAGAATTAAGTGCAGTTCGATCGCATCTGTATACATAGAATCATTCTGGTTCGTCTGCCCAATCGTCAATGTCGTATGTTAGCATTGTTGCCAACCTTTCTGATCAGGATGTAAAAGTAAACATCAGACGTGATAGGAAATACTGTACCGTATACACTAGCGTATTGGGCGACCACTCACATTTTATTTCATTTCGTAAGATTATTTCATAATATAGCCCGTCCCATTTTCTCTAGACTAGGCTATGACTTACAGTTGGTTACGGAAATATATTGTTAAAATACGTGTGTCCGGCTAGCTTCAATAATCAATATGTAAATTTAATTTTATCGGCAAAGATCGAGAGGTTTAATAATAAATGATAAACAATGAAAGAATATTCAAATTTAAATTTCATCAGCAAAAAAAGTGAGGATTTATCCCAATAATATCTGAGAATAAAAAAATGTATTACGCTTTTAAATATAGGCAGCCAAATTATCCCTTATGAACGAAAAAGACAGAGAAAGAGTTTCGTCTTCTTTTTCTTATCGATTAATTACGTTGCAGTAATTTCAAGTAAGGAATATGAATTTTAATTGTTACTGTATTTCTTTTAGATCTGCACTGGTTCGTTCTTTTACCTGAGCATTCTTAGCTACTTTTTAAAAATCATGTTTTTCTCTCCATCATTCTTGTTCATTTGTTTTGTCAACTAAAAATTCGATGAAGAATCAAAAACTTACGTTATCCATATGGAACATATATGTTTGCTTTATTTGCACACCAAAAAGATCATTAGAAAAATAAGTAAATATTAAACATCCTAATATATATATATATATATATATATATATATATATATATATATATATATATATATATATATATATATATATATATACACTAGTTTTCTTTTGGTGGAACATACTTTTGATTAGGGTAATTCTGAAGAGAATATATATATATATATATATATATATATATATATATATATATATATATATTATCCATCATGATTTAACGTGACGAGAACATGCAAGCTGAGCGGTTTTATGCTCGCTCACTCTACATATCTGAATCGAGGGATTAACACCGGGAGGCAAACTATTTAAAAACAAATTTTTTAACATGGTTTACCCCAAACAAGGCAGGTCGCCACTGTAGTCGTAATGGGCTATTGAGAAATAGAAAAGGGGAGAAGGTTGGAGGGGGGGGGTCAGCCTTAATTGGGATCTGCGCAGCGATTTGTTTTGTTTTTTTAAATAAAAAAAAACTTTTTGATAATGTATACAAAATGTGTCTGTGTATCTAACTTTCTGAAATAAAACGAATTTAAATGCTTTTGGCTTGGTGAGGCACAATAAGTGAAAAATTCGCCAAGCAAATGAACTCAACTGTAGAAACATGATTATGATGCATCGAACATGCGGGTTATGTTCTCTACAATGACGTCTACCTGAAAAAACGTTCTACCTCCCCATCATCATAGTAATGTAATTTACTATTTCAAATCTGGTTCCATTGATGACTAAATACGTGTTAACGACACTCATATGGGACAACAACAGATACCTAACAAAATTTAGAAGGGGACCTTCTGATTAACAGACGTTCTGAATAATACATACGGGTCTTCAATCGCGGGGTATTTTTTTTCAGCTGTGACTCATTTACAATTTCGAGTCATTCTTCCTCGGCATTCCATTTAGAAGTCTAGGCATCGATCTACGTTCGTTCAAGACAACCTTAAACACACACACACACACACACACACACACACATATATATATATATATATATATATATATATATACATATATGAATATATATGTATGCATATAAAATAAAGTTTGTTTTCCCCTGCAAAATGTTCTACACTAGGAAAAAACACACGTGTTATATGTTACAGCAACAACCACTACATTAACCTTACCTCAATCCACCGTATCTGTCAACAAACAATACATTAGCCTTACTTCTAGAATTACACTTCCATGTTACTCTATCCTCTTCCACTCAAATCTATGTGTCCGAAATTAATACCAGCGATTTCCGGAAATTTCACCAGTTATTTCAGAATACATTTTCAGTCATCCGACATTCCGATATTCTTCTTTCATATTTTCTATCGAATTTGAATTAGCGGAATAGATTAACGAACGCACCCTGTTAGCAGCAATAGCTATGCTGCCTTCGTCTAACGCCTAACACATTTAAAAGGTTCATTATTATAACCAAAAAAAAACGAAACATCCGCTTTACATCATTACATTTACATTAGTTTACATCATTTTAGGCGGTGTTTACTGCAGCAGATTTCTATGTACAACTTATTCCAAAAATTCATCATCACATAAAAATACCACATCCATTTCTTCGCTAACATTGATGCATCACCCTCAAGCCAAGTGGCATGCTCTGTTTCTACGTTCTTTTGTTTTGATTTAATTTAATTTTCTATTTTGAAAAGTAGAATACAAATACACCGATCACTAATATAATATTATTCGTCTGCTTCGTGTATTATTAAATACAAAACAAAACAGTTTATTTTCACGTAGTATTAGTACATGTTATAACATATTTTTATATTCTCACTCAGTAGAAGGAGAAACTTTTTTAGACTGTGATATTTTTTTTACATTTTGGGTTAAATTCCCGCTATTTAAATGTCGGTATATATTTTTTAAAGTTTATTTTTATTTTTTTACTTTTCGATATAGATTTACCGTTAAAGTGTCGTATCTGTCGTGATAACATACTTATTTTCTTCTATTATTTTAGTATTGTTTACTAGTAAGTGTCTATATTGAGAAAAAAGCAGTCATGTATTCTTAGATGTTGGCAAATTAGGCTAGTTTCGGAGAGATGTAAGGTTAGTTTTCGGGAAAGTGTTGTGGTAGTGAAACCGATGTACATTTTGATAGAAACACTAAATGGAACATTCGAAAAAGTGAAAAAACAAAAAAGACTTATTGCAATTTTGATCAAAATTCATTTCATGATTTTTTTTCAAGAAAATGTCTCAAATGTAAGTCTTAATGTTTAGGAGTCTTAAGAATGAATTGGATTTCTGAGTATCTTGCTTAATTGGTGTTTAATGCCTACGAATCAAATTTAATGCCCATCTGAAATATGTGAATATTCATTTGGAGGTAGTTTCCATATTATATATCATAACACTATTTAAAATACGTCAATTTTGTGAACTAGCAATTATAAGCTCCCTCTGGTCGCATATGTTTGCTAGGCCGGGAGAATTATATAATCGTGAGAAAACTACATACAATACGTAGTTAAAGCAAAATCAATTATTTTGTACTATTAAAATAATTCCCACTCATTTTTTTGTATTATCGCTTATGTTTGAATTCATGTTTTCAAAGATGACGTAAAGCATAAATATATGACGTCACGTCAAAGCAATGATTATTTTGTTAAGGTAATATTTATGCTTTATTCCTTAGAAAGTCCAAATAACTATATTTGTGAATCAGCAGAAATTAAAACATATTTAAATAAGTTTATATATATATATATATATATATATATATATATATATATGTGTGTAAAGGTCATAGATAAGTGATTATGATGTTTTAATTGTCTTAATGTATTTTAGATTGTATGGGAATACATACGTTTTACTTATAGATTATTACAAATGTTATTCCTTAATTTATGTGAGATACTATTGAGAGTTTTCGGCGTTAAATTAAAACTGGGTGAAGATTCTACCATGCTGAGTGACTGGTCGAGTGATTATAGAAGGAGTGGGGAAGACACCTTGCTCCAGGAACGTTCCTGACTTACTCTGCGTGCTATTGTTTTACTTGCATATGGAGAGGAAGAACCCATCCTACCACATGCCAGCTTCCCTTCAAAGATTTCCTAAAACGGTGTGGTTCTCTTACTTTTCATTAAATGAGTGTTAGACCATCTTGATTATAGCTGATGAGTCATATTAGTTCGCGACGAAATAAATTATAATAAAGATGATTGAATACTGTCGCTCTGAGTTTTATTTTTGTAATTTTATATATATATGTGTTTTACGCTTTATTTTAGATTATAATATTATTAATAACTTCAATAATATAAATCGCACAAGTTTGAAATGTTGCACACTGAAAGAGTGCTCCTAAGTAGGTAAGATACCAAAATATTTCACAAATCTATTCCATATTTCTAAAGTTATAGACATTTATGTATTTGTTAGCCACTTTAACTGTTTCTCGCTTTATTGCAGGTTTGTAAAAATGCCCCAAAATCGACGTTTGACTGCTACTGAAAGACAAAGGGTTGTAGCTGGCCTGGCAGAAGGACTGACATTTCTGGATTTAGCCCAGGAAATGGGAAGGGATAAGGTAACCTTGGTTTTTGTGTGGAGAGACCCAACACTGCACCAATGAATGATAAGGGTACAAGAAGGAGCATTTCCCCTCGCGATATGCGAAAACTACGCAGACAGATCATTAGGGAAACAAATGACACTAGCGCCTCCAGTTTTGGCAAAGCAGGAGTTGTTAAGATGCCCAGGAAGACCAGATGCAGTGTCTTGAATGAGATGGCCAGGAACGTACAGCCCATTTACATGCCTCCCTTGAACGAAACCCATAAGGGGAAACGAATTGCGTGGGCAGAAAAATACATGAAAACGGACTTCCAACAGGTTCTATTCACAGATGAAGCTAGAGCCACACTTGATGGTCCGGATGGATGGGCTAAATTTTGGAGCCCTTCCGGCACTGCTATCTAACATCGCGTTCATCGCCAACAAGGTGGTGGGGGAGTTATGTTTTGGGCGGGTATCATAGGTGATAAATTAATTGGACCTTTCCGAGTGCCAGAGAGTGTGAAACTCACAAGCCAATCATACATATTGTTCTTACATGAGCATTTGTCACCTTGGCTAGACGATCTGCCTTTACTTCGTCTACCTCAACTGATTGTTATGCACGCCAATGTGTCATCTTATGCAGCAAAGGCTACGACTACCTTCCTCGCATCTCTGGGCATCAATGGAGAGAGTCTCATGACTTGGCCGCCTTGTTCTCCTGACTTAAACCCGATTGAACAACTCTGAGCAATTTTAAAGAGGAAGGTTTATGAAGTTGGACAACAATTTACATCAAAATATGCCCTCTGAAATAACATTGTTGATGTTGCTAGTAGCATAACACCTTCCCAAATCAACAGATTGACTTCATCTGTTGATGGCATACTGCAGATAGTAATTTTAAGAAATGGGAGATTTGTTGATAAATGATTCAATTTTGTGGTGCATATCTGGTGATTTCATCCTTACATTTTATTCATATTGTTACTTATGATTAAAATAATTAAAATAATTAACCCTGCTAAGTTTAATTGTTTTCATCACCTATGGACTGTATTTTAACAAACCTGCAATAAAGCGAGAAACAGTAAAAATGGCTGACAAAACGATTCATATTATTGAAGTTATTAACAATATCATGATCTGCAATAAAGCGAGAAACACAGTTTATATATTTATTATGTCAATTAATGTGAGTACTTATGTATGTTTGGGTGTGCATGCATAAAGCACATGTTCATATCGGGGAAGATAAATAGACGTACACTAATCATCCAAGTTGTTTACGATATCGATTTTGATTGTCGAAACTTTCTTACCTCGTAGAGAAGATTGATTACCCTTACATATCTGTGCACAGAAGACGTGTGGTTTGACAATAATCTTGTGGATCGTAAACTTAACATCACTTGACAGGAATTAAGATCGATAGCTAGATATGGACATGAGAAATATGGGCAAACATGATATAGATATACAGAAAGGCACACAGCCATGAAGGTGGTTCAAAAAGTGATATACCCCGCCTAGAAAGAAACTTGTATTTATAAAACAACCTATCACCGACAGATGATTATTATTTCAGCATAACAATAAGTAGCGGTTGTAAGTGTTGTGTGATGAATTAGTTTCTAACTAAAATCTTCTTTCCGGTGAGGTTTGTATAGGAGAGATGAAACAAATTAAATAGATAGATGAACCGATATAGAAGAGAAGGAAACAGATGAAACCAAATGAAATATAGACACAGATAGATATAGAGAAACACTGATAGACGGAGAAAATAAAAAGATGATTCTAACACAACTAACGAAAATAAAGTGTAGGGTCATTTTTAGTAGATAGACTAGACACAGTTTCTAACTTTTTTAATACTATTTACTTACAATTAATATCGTTATATATATATATATATATATATATATATATATATATATATATATATATATATATATATATATATATATATATATATATATATAAGTAGATTTCGCGTACTACAAAATCGTAGGATAAATTTCAGAGAAAACATTTTTTAATAAATGAAACGGGCGGGTCGAAAAACAGGAACATTTCTAAACTTATCCTTATCGTCTGACCGTCGAAGAGCAAAGATCAGAAGGATACATTAAAAACTAAGAAAATAGAATGAGATAAGTGTTTAAGTTATTTTCTCAATCGTTTTCTCTAACTTAAACAACTTTCCCTTCATATCTCATTCGATTTTCTTAGTGTTTAATTTATCATTCTGACGTTTCCTATTAGAGAGTCAGACGATAAAGCCCTAAGGAAAATGTTAGCAATTTTCTTTTTTTTTCATCCGCCAGTTTAATTGATTAAACAATGTTTCCTCTGAAATATATATATATATATATATATTCATATAATAATATTAATTTCAAGTAAATAATATTAAATTATGTTTACCTACATACGCCAGGTTTTCCAGCGTTCGCTGCATAAGTTTAAGGATGATACCCTCAGACGGTCGCACTGTTCGTACCACTGCCACAGAATCAATGTAGACTCCGCAAGCAAATGTAATAACCATTAGGCAACTATATTGAAGATCGGGAATTTAACTTTTATTTAGGAATAGATGAGCATAAAAATTGGATAAAATGCAATATTTATTAAATCATCAATTGTTGAAAGAAGAATTATATTAAAAACATGTGTGTTTCCTTAATCCATAGATGTTCAAAGATATGTTCTAATCATAAAAGTAAATTCGACAGATAACTTAGTAAAATTTACTGTAATGCAAACATTTGAAAGTATAAAAATATAAAAGATATAAAAATATAAACAATTTAAGAAATGTTAAATAGTCAAAGAAAATCATTACTATAGGAAGATCGTTTTAAAAAATCCGATGTTTCACAGTAAGTAAAGCAAGTGATGGCTAGAAAAAATGACTTTTCAAATAATGTATCTGGCTATTTTCTATTCAAGATGAGAGAAACATACATTTTCAAAACACTTATTAAATCACTCAAAAATGTAATTAAATTGACACTAATTCTTTCCATTTTATCAAATGATACAAAAAGTAAAAGAAATAAAAACTAAACGGATCTTAATATCTTGACCTGTGTTTAAAAACAACACATACTTGATACATATATATATATATATATATATATATATATATATATATATATATATATATATATATATATATATATATTTATATATATATATATATGGGAAGAGAAGGATGAAAGTAATCCGACGTGATGGTAAAATGAAAAAGGAAAATTAAAAACTGGATGTTTTTTATGTGTACATCAACGTTTCGTCTTTATTTATAAGACTTCATCAGGATGATGATATAGAGAAAAGATATCATGCAAGTACAAATACATGTAGAGTAGACATGTTGGAAGGAAAAATAAAATAAAATGAAAAATAATGGCAACGTCTTGGTAGACGTCCGTACTTGTTAGAGAATAAAAATGAGTGACGAAAATGAGTGGGAAAAAAGGGGAAGGATGGAGGGAGCAAGGACTACTGTGGCTGGCGGTGAGAGAAAGAGGTGGGTGATGAGCAGGGGTAAAATGGATGGCAGAGAGAGATTGGAGGAAGAGGGGGAGGGAGGTGTTTGACCAGATGGCTGTGGTCAAGATTGAAGGGGAAGAGTGAGTTGGAATGTTTTTGTGTGGGGGGTGTATGCAGGGAAAATGGGGATGGGTAGAGAGGGAGGGGGGCTGTGATTTTGGTGGATGGGCGAAAGTTATGGTCTTAGATAGCGTTTTGAGAAAATGAGGGAATTTAAGAAGAGGTATGGGAGAAAATAGATGAGAGGAGGAAGAGGGAGGATTTGTTGTGATAGGGTGTGAAATATTTGAAATATTTGGAAAATGATAGCAATGAGTGAGGGATTGGAGTGGGTGGAGGAGGGCGGTGATTGAAAGGGTGGGTGAGGAATATTTGAAATATTTGGAACATGAGAAAGTTTATTTGGACTGTAGTATTAAAAATGTGAGGGAAAAAAGTAAGGGGAAATGAAGATTCAGGGAGAAGAAGGAAGGGTGTGGGTGAATGGAAGAGTGTCATATTTATCACTCTTTTTTCTTCTCTCTCTCTCTCTCTCTCTATATATATATATATATATATAGTATGATGCTGATGGCTACAATTCGTGTTACAAATAAAAAAATATTTGTATCCCGGAGAAATACATTTAAAGTAAGGAATGTTTTAAGCATCAAGTGAAGAGCATCATCTCTGGTGCGCTAAATGGAATAACAACCTTGCACTCTTTAAAGATATGGAAATAATGATTTTCCAAACAATACCTGCTTTTCGGAGACGGATATCTTGAAGACAAAAGACGTGACCTGACAAGCTGGGCCGATTATATTAGATTTGCCATTAGACAATAAAAGTGAAATCAGGCTGGCGTCCTTGTGTCACACTGATGGACGCAGATTCGAAGCAAATAGTACACTAGATGACACTAACTTTTAATAAGAATGTAGTTCGCAGAGTACATAATGCTAGCGATAAAATGTGAAAGGTCAAATGACTACATGTGCAGATACAATAATAATGAGAACATCATAATAACAAGAAAAATATGAACGTTCTCTTTTTATTCCAGATCCCAAGAGCACATATCGAGAAGCTAACTCTCTCAGCGTCGCCCAACTTGAACACCAAAAAAATATATTCATGCGCCGAATGAAAAAGATTAAGTTATTTTCCTATAACCAGTTTGAGTGATTATCTTACACAACGCAAACAGAGACTATTCAACGCACATACATAAATGCATGCATACATATGCATACATCAGATGTGTACATAAATAAACAAGTTTAGATAGATAATCGATCGTAAGTTAAAGCTAACAGAACTTGACAGCAACATGCCAAATTTACTAATTTCTGTTATTTTCGACATGTTTTTCCATATTGCTTCTAGTCGTGTTGAATTTGATTTATCATCATATTTTAAAATGTTTATTTATTTAGTGTTTTTTATTTTGGTTTGTTTATTTGTAGGGGAGGAGGGTTACTTACTGAAATTCTAGGTAGAGTTGATTATATATTTAAATTGCCTCGTTTCAGAAATCGTTATTTTCTTTTTTTTTCTTTTATCGCTTGATCGTCTGTATTTATCTACGCTGATTGAGATGCGACCAATCATGACAACCAGACACTCTGCCTTTCTGTATTTGTCACACTTCACTATGAAATGGCATTTTCAACGCTAGGCAAGCTAGTTGAAGTGTCGTATCTTAAGAATATTGGTTCTTGTTTTCCCCCATTGAACTCATATTTAAATACATTGATTTTTTATGAAGTATTCATGAATAAGTAAATATGTAAGAAGCAAAGGAAATAAGATTATGGGGCATGAATTAATGCTGACTTCTGAGGCAAACCCTGCAAACAAGGTGTAAAATTGAACCGAGCCAAAAAAGAAGTGAAAGATGGAGATGACACTTTATCGCTAGAATGATGAGAGGTGACTCATTACATTAGCTGAATTCTTTTTGAAAATAGATCTCAACTTCAGATTTTAATTTACTTTTTAACTTTTGACTTTATTTTATTTATCGTTCAATTTCAATATAATTTCTGAACAATTTAATGAATTTTTGTCACAATCTTAGAAAGGTTCACTAAAATGACCCAATCTATGAGTTTCTGGTTGGCTCAATACATCTAGAAATATGTGTATGTATTCGATGGAAATCGTTGAACAACGGCAAAATCGATAAACCGTCATTACTTTTTAAGAATATTTCATCATAATCGAATGTTTGTCCTCATTGAATATTTTGTATAAGTTAACGTCTTCTATACTATATATGTGTGTATATATACATATATATATATATACATATATAAATGTATATATATATATATATACATAAATATATATATATATATATATATATATATATGTATGAAGTACATCTGTCTATAAAGTCCCTTACAATGTAGAGATGAATGGAAGAAAGCGGATTAACCAAATTACAATCAAATAAACTCGTGATATATTTTCCTATTTCGTCTTCTTTATTATCGAACGACTTCATCAGAAATATGTGAAAGAGTTTATTTTTAAATGTTAACAAAGATGTGTAGTTGTTTTCTTTGTCAGTGGGTTTGCTTTCAAACTGTCTCCTATGCAGTAACCGAAACCCCACAAAAACTATATATCACTGTACCATGAAAGTAATTATTGCGTAATGAAATTGAACTTTAGATTCTTCCCAACATGGCATATCCCGATGTTTAATCTAAATAGTTGACCTTGATTAAGAGACAATCAATTTTCATAAAAGTAATTTTGTATTGAAGCTGTACACAATGAAATGTTATTTGAAATGTTTGAACTGAGGGTTAATAATTTATAGAATTTGGTATATTCGGACTACTGTTCTCATCTTGGGTGTTTTTACCACAATGTTTCGGCCGATGTAACCTCCGACCTTCTTCAGGTGCACCTTGTCGAACTCGGGCATCTGGACGGAATTTCGAACGGAACCCTTTATTTAATCCACGGGGGTAGCATGCTCTCATTCCTCTTCCACAGTAATTCGCAATTCTTCGTATCGCCCGCACTGAGGAGTGAACCTGCAATCTTCAGATGACTGTCATTTAGAACTGAATTTTACTTAGTACAATATCCACTTCGCCACGTGTCCTTGCGGAAGATTCCCAAATTCGACAAGGTACATCTGAAGAAGGTTGGAGGTTATTATCAGCCGAAACGTTGTTATAAAAACACCCAATGTGAGAACAAAATTCCGAATATACGAAATTCTAAGTCTGTATGCGTTTTTTTCTGTAAAGTACTTGAATGTTGCATATTAACATTTGAAAATTAGCTTACGTTTTCTAATTTGATAGTGAAATACTTGCAATTAAAACAAATAAACTTAACTGATAAACACTAAATCAATTGCTGTATCTACATCTGTTGTTGTCAATAGATTTTCTTTTAGTTACACTACGGACGAAAATACAGGATACTCCCGTATGTTTGTCTATACGATAGACAAAGACACGGGATAGACTCTATAGAATACATAAAAACAAATATGTGTCTATGTGTGTTGTAAATGTTTTGGTTAAAGGAAAACACGTCAGTTATGGATACGTGTTATTTATTTAGTGATAAGAAGTCATTATTTTATGATAATAAAACGTTTACTTAATTGTTTGTTAATTGTTTTTAATTGATTTTTAATTGTTCTTTTATTGTTTTATTACTATGTAAAGTGAACTCATATTTTGCAGTCAAGGTATGGAAAAGGAAAAACTGTGAAACCCGTTGTAGAAAGTTAGTTCTACTAGTACGTATATATGGATGATTATTTTGGCTATACAAGTATGATCGTGTTTCGATCTCTTTCCCTTGAACATTCTTTTGAGGTATGAAAACAACCAGTAGTTGTAGGCGGTAAAATCTGGAGAGTATGGTGGATGCGGAAGCAGTTTGAAGTGCAATTCATGTAGTTTCCCCATCGTAATGATCAAGTTGTGACACGGTCTTTGTTAAAGAACACCTTTTTATTTCTTTATTCGTTGACATTTTCTGGCGATTTCTTCCTCCAAACGCACAACAATTATGCTATTTAATATTCATTATTATTAGTTATTGTTTTCTCAAGGATGAACAAAACGCCTTGTGCATCCAGAAATTGGGAACCCAAAATAGTGGCTGTTAATGTTTACGTCGTTGACCGCTTTGGGCGGCATTCGCCTGCTTCTGACCACTCAGCTGACTGCCGATTTGATTTGGAAGTTAAGTACTTGATTCATGTGTCCTCCACTGTTACATATATATCAACAACTAACATATAAGAGATTGATTTATATATACTAACATATACGAGATTGATTTATTTTAAAATTGCTCAATCCAAAGAAGAACTTACTAATATTTAACAAAGTTACGCATTCGTGCACAAATGCAATTGCGTTTCGCACCCAGATCTCATTCGATCCCTGAACGATTCCAATGGGCAATCATGCTTCAATATATATTTTTAACAACACCTTCTTCACAATTTTACCACTTTATATACCTTAATAAGTTCGTCAATATATCTTTCTTAGCATATAGATATGCCAACACACTGATACATGTGGGAAACAACATTTAATAAAATGTGTACGTAAACGACGTCATATATTTTGTGACACCTAAAGAAGGTTATATCAAACGCAACATTCAAGTAATGTTTTCAATATTCATGCATCTTTAAATAATTAGGAAATAAATAAATAATTCGTTCAGTTACAGTGTAGGCTGTACTAATATTGGCTTATTTAATTAGTGCCATTAGGAATCTGACATTTGGGCCTCGTTCGAAATACCCCCAGTACGTCAACCCGTGTGTGAGAATCAAAAGTTCACAGCTCCATCTAGCGAGATTAAGTGTCATAAGCAAATATATTCTTGAGTGTTTACTTAATATGTAAACATTAACAAAGTTAAGCTGGAGTCATTCCTACTTGTATATAAGTTAGGTTTGGTTAGTGTGGGGGTGTCTGAGTTTAAAAATTAGTACGACCTGAGATACAGACACCGGATGATGTAAAAGTAAGCTTTTAGCCGTATTCTATCTATGATTAGGGAGCTCACTTAAAGTATATTACTTACAGTACATTATAATAAATCTATTTTTAAGACAAAAATGTATTTGTCATATCTGTAGGCAAATACTTATTCTAGCATGCTTGCTCACATTCAAGGCAACGAATTAAGACACAGTTTCCCGGCACAAAGCAAGTAAAATTTGCCAACTTTTTATTTACGCAAGTCCTCGACTAGCAGCTAAAATAGAAGAGGTTTACAGATATGTCGATACAGCGCTGGCGTGGAACGATTGGGAGAATCATCGTCGTAGAATTGGGCTACATTTAATGACGAGTTACACAGAATACATCGCTGTGTTACTCCACGAATGAAGATAGGTTCACAAAGCAATTATTTTCTAAATACATGTATATTTGATATTATTCCTTCAAACACAAGAACTGAATTTTAAATTAAGAAAGAATACAAAAGGTAATTTCTCTTTTCCTCTTTCTCGTTCAAACATGAACATGTACTATTGCAAGTCACAAATGAATGTGACACGCAGTATATTGTACTTTCTACTTCGAGTGTATATAATGCATCGTTTAACTTAGTATTCTTTTTTATAAATATGGAACTTGAGGCAAAGAAAAATTAATCTCCATTAATAAATTGAACATTATAGATGTTTATCAAAATAAAAAATCCATACAAGATCAAAGTCGATTTTGCTTTTAGTAACTAATTGTAAAATATGTAAAATTAAAGTAAACTATGTAAAATAAAGGTAGAATATGTAAAAAAACTATGTAAAATAAAGGGAAACTATGTAACATGAAGCTAATCAATTTAATAAAGGTAAACTATGTCAAATCAAAGTAAACTATGTAAAATAAAGAAAAAATATGTAAAAAAGATAAAATATGTAAAGTAAAAAAACATGTGAAATAAAATTAAACTATGTAAAATGAACGAAAATATGTAAAATAAAAGTAAACTATGTAAAATAAAGGAAGAATATGTAAACTAAAAATAAACTGTCAGAAATAAAAAGAAAAATAATGTAAAATAAAGTTAAACTATGTAAATTAAAGGTAAAATATGTAAAATAAAAGTAAAATATCTAAAATAAAATAAAAATATGTGACATAGAGGTAAAATATGTCAAATGAAGGTAAAATATGTCAAATAATAGTAAACTATGTTAAATAAAGGGACACTGTGTAAAATAACGGGAAACTGTGTAAAATAAAGGGAAATTATTTAAAATAAATGTAAACTATGTAAAATAAAGGAAAATATGTAAAAAAAAGGTAAAATATGACATAGAGATAAAATATGTAAAATAAAGGTAAAATATGTAAAATAAAAGTAAACTATGTAAAATAAAAGAGAAATATGTAAAATGAGGGTATAATATATAAAATCAAAGTAAAATATGTAAAATAAAAGTTAAATATGAAAAATAAAAGAAATAAAAGTAAAATATGTAAAATAAAGATGAACTATGTAAAACAAAAGAACATATGCAAAATAAAGGTAAATTATGTAAAATAAAATAAAACTATATAGAATAACATGGAAACTATGTAAAGTGAAGGTATACTATGAAAAATAAATAAAAAATATGTAAAATAAAAGTAAACTAAGACAAATAAAGGAAAATATGTAAAATAAAGATAAACTATGTAAAATAAAGATAAAATATGTAAAATTGAAGTAAAATATGTCAAACAAACGGTAAATAATTAAAATCGAGGTAAACTATGTAATATAAAGGTTAACAATGTAAAATTTAAAAAATATGGAATATAAACGTAAACTATGTAAAATTAAGAGAAGCTATGTAAAATAATGGAAAAATATGTAAAATAAATTTGAAATTATATGTAAAATAAAGGTAACATATTTTAAATAAAAGTAAAATATGTTAAATAAAGAGAAACTATGTAAACCAATGGTAAAATATGTAAAATAAACGAAATTCTTTAAAATAAATGTAAAATATTAAAATAAAAATAAAATATTTGAAATAAAAGTAAGATATGTAATATAAAAAGAAACTACGTAAAATAAAAGTTAACTATGTCAAATAAATGTGTTATATAATGGGACGCATGTGATGATGGACGTACAGAGAGATAGCTTAACTTGCGCGATTTGTAACGGAGTCATTTCGTGCAAATTTGGTGCGATTTTTTTCTCACAATTCGCGGTGATAGTTGACGAGACATCGGGTCAGGGGTTGATCACGAGATTTCGTGACGTCACAGTTTTCCCTGTGAGAAAACTGCAGTGATTTTGGGGACTTCTTGACAGGAAGCCGACGAGTCAAGTCGCATTAGCCATGTAGCGATTAAATAAGATTGGGGAATTCAGATCCCCAAAAATGAGAGTCATACGATGTCCCCCTCTTCTTTCCCTTGCATATGATTAAGTAATTAAGTAGTTAGCTAGAGTAAGCTTCGCTCTCTCTGTTTCAACGAAAATGAAAATAAATTGCTCGGAACTACAGGAGAATACTTGTTATATTTTCTTATGTGTAGATTGATTTCAGTTACAGAAAGAAACTGCCGGCACGAAATTGTGACAACGACAAAGTTCTGTAGAGAGTGGTGGCGGCGACAGTAAGAAGAAAGGGAAATATAATTCACGAATTGGGTCTACTGCTGTGTCAGTCGAAAGGGAGAGATTGAAGCCGGGACCGACTGGCAAGACCACTCGACGTCGACCGGATCGAGAAACGACATATCGTCCCGTTAGCAAGCGATGCCGTTCGCTCGATCAACAAAGAAGCTGTTTTACTACGCCAGACTCGACATACAACATATCATTATAAGCCAAATATTCAACAAAGGTAAACTATTTAAAATAAAGGGAAACTATGTAAAATAAAGGTAAAATATGTAAAATTAAGGGAAGTATGTAAAATATAGGTAAAATATATACAATATAATATAACTATGTAAAATACAGAGGAACTATGTAAAATAAAGGAAAAATATGTAAAATAAAGTAAAATATGTAACATAAAGGTAAAAATTGTAACATAAAGGTAAAATATGTAACATAAAGGTAAAATAAGCAAAATAATGGGAAGTATGTAAAATATAGGTAAAATATGTACAATATAATTAAAACATAAAGGTAAAATATGTAAAACAAAGATAACATATGCAAAATACAGGTAAACTATGTAAAATAAAAGTTAAACTATTTAAAATAAAGGTAACATGTTTAAAATGAAGTAAAACTATGTAAAATTAAGGGAAAATATGTAAAATAAAAGTAAACTATGTAAAATTAATAAGAAAATATGTAAACTAAAAGTAAAATATGTAAAATAAAGGTAAAAGTGTTAAGTAAAAAGTAAAATATGTAAAATAAAGGTAACCTATGTAAAATAAAGAAAAGATATGTAAAACAAGGTTATGATACAAAAATAAAAATAAAATATGAAAAATAAAGGTAAACTATGTCAAATAAAGATACACTTTATAAAATAAAGGTGACCTATGTAAAATGAAAAAAAAAATATGTAAAATAATAGTAAAATAGGTAAAATAACGGTAAAGAAAGAATATGTAAAATAAAAGTAAATATGTCAAATAAAAATAAAATATGTAACATATTGGTAAAATATATACAATATTAGACAACTAAGTAAAATACAGGTAAAATGTGTAAAATAAAGAAAACATATGTAGAATAAAGCACATTATGTAATATAAAGGTCAAATATTTAACATAAACGTAAAATATGTAAAATAAATAGTAAATATGTAAAATATAAGACAACTGTGTAAAATTACAATAAAATATGTAAAATAAAGGTAAGCTATGTAAAATAAGGAACAATATGTAAAATAAAATATGTATCATAAAAGTTAAAATTGGTAGAATAAAAGTTAAAATATGTAAAATATGTAACATAAAAGTAAAATATGTAAAATAAAGGTAAAATATGCAGAATAAAGGTAACCTATGAAAAATATGTAAGAAAAGGGTGAATTAACTTCTAAAAAATTAGTGCAATATTTGTAGTAAGTTGAGGGGATTTACGATAATGATCGCTGTTTATCTTTCTTTGCCAATTATTGAACTCAGAACGGCTATGTAACATTTACTTTAGAATACCCTTTACAAACATCTTATACACTTCATAATGTTCCAGTACAATAATCTCGCTTGATATTATGGAATTTAAAATGTAATGTCTAGTCCGAAACGTAAATAATCTAAATAATTACAAACATCTCAAATACAAATCCAATGATGCGTTCACATATAATTACATATGATACCTTTGTTACAATAATCAGTTCATTTGCTTTAGAGCAGAAAAAAGTAAATGCAGTTTAATCATATCTCCATTCGGCTTTTGAACGATTTAATCTGCTGTTAAAATAATGCTTATATTGTCAGTTGGTTATTATGTTCACAAAAATGGATAGCAAAATTAAAATTTTGATGACAAATTATCCGATTATTGCGTACTCACTTGGAGTTCCCTTACCAGTCATTACCGATCATCTATCGCTGATACAACAAATGAATTCCCTGGAGTCTGAATAACAGCAAATATTTACATATTTCGACTACATTCTATTATTATCATGACTCAATTAGTGTTCCCATACCAGCTGTTTACCAGTGGTTTATCGATGAAAATAGTCGGTGATTTTTTCTTTGATTAAGAGGACTATATGACTCCTAAAAATGACAGTATTCTCCGTAACCTTCCAGTCGTGGTCGGGCTGGTGCTGCCTCTTATCGGTTTTCTTATCCTCTCAGACATTATACGGCCAATTCTTGTGGTATTAACCAATGTTGACGCCACAGAAATAAAGTATATTTATATATATATTTACCAAGTCGTATAAGCTCGTTTGAGTTCCTGTTTATATTCTGTATCTTTTCTACATTTAGATATATCGGAATCTTATTCTTCAAAATACTTGATACACATAACGATTATTTTGATATAGAATGTATATACCAATCTCTAAATTTTACAATAGGAATAAAGTATAAACAGTAAAAATATTTTAGTGAAATGCCATATAAATCTGAGGACATAAATAATGGTTGCGGGTTTGAATTTTGGTAAATAGTTTGGTTGTGTCTCCTGCAAATTCAATTAATCAACATTTTAAATGTATGTTTACTGAGAAAAAAAAATCAATTGTTTAAGAACATCTACGTTGTAACACATTAAATATATGAATAAAGAAGATACATGTTTGCTTTATATATATATATATATATATATATATATATATATATATATATATATATATATATATATATATTATTTGCAGTATTAGTCCGGTGTTTTCTTGTGTGGAGATATACTTCTTAAAAAAATTACGTGTTCGAAGTCTTTATCAGAAAAACATTTCGATACCGTAAAATAGGAGATAAATATTACGAATACAGGATAAATTTGTTTCTATTTAATTATTTTAAAATATGATCAATAAAAATAATTATTTAGACTAGCAAATATATGCTCCCTCCGGTAGCATATGTCTGCAAGTTGTTTTATTGAATTGCTCAGTAAATGTGGTTTTCAAACTACTACCATAAATGACTCTTTAATTAATTATATTAATATGTTTTATTAAGATTATTACCGAGGAGAATCTTTTAAATACGTCTGTAAATCTTAAAATAAAATCATGAGTGTATATTTGCGTATATTAATTTATTAGAAGATAAAAAACAAATTGATTATGTAAATTTGAAAGACGCGTGATGTATGCGGAACTTTGGAATAGGTTTATAAAGCAGCTGATATATTTGCGTATGTTTATTTATTAGAAGATTAAAAACAAATTAATTATTTAGGAGCTGATGAGTAATATATACGGTACAATCACGTTGACACACCGGTTCCCGTTAGATCACCGTAGTTAAGCGACGTTGAGCCTGGCCAGTATTAAATGGGTGACCATTTGGGACTACCAGGTGCTGTATGTGCTCTCTGTTTATCTCGGCATTGTTTCCAGTCGTCTTGAACTGCTTGCCATTGGAATCAAGCAGTGCCGACTCAGGAGAGGTGTTGTTAGGATTGCGCAACCCTTGCTCCATACTTATAAGCGCAGTCAGCCCCTTATACGGGTATCTATAGTCTCTCTAGACTGAACGGAGGGCCTGTCTGATGAGTAGATATAAAAAAGAGCGGTCAAAACTAATAATAGAGTGTCGGCTTCAAATAGATATTAAAAAGTAAGTGCTCTAAACTAGTAATATAGTTTCGGCTTCAGACAGACATACATATACATAATCTCCGTTATAATTAGATGTTTGAACCTTTTAAATGCATTCTTAATTCAGGTATTATTTGTGTGATTATATGTGTGTTTTATTAAACGGAGAAAATATATTCAAAAGAAATTCATTTTGTTTCTTTACTGTATTATATATGTTCGTAATATAATGGACCTTACGGATGAATTTCAATGGTGTCTTTAAATTCCGTGAAAAATGTAACCTTTATTGAAACTGCATTTAAATGTTCGATTTGTTTGCATATTTATTTCTGTAACATACACACACATTGACTTATCATATATATATAAATCGTGATACGAACGACAAAAAACGGAAGATTTACCTGACCTTGCCAATTCTTTTAAGGGAAAAGAGGAAATTGTTTCTAAATATAATTGAATATAACATACACTCAAGATAATATTCATCATTGACAATAAATTGTAGAATTTCCTCATGGTCAAAAAAAAAAAATTCTGAAAATATTTAAATGTGGATCTCTGAATAGATAAGTAATCATATATCATATATAATATAATTATATTCTAGTCACTCGACACCCAGTATCGTTTTGTTTTAACGATTGATTGCGCATATTTCTGCGCATCTATTGAAATACTCGATTTGTTTTGACAGGATAATCTCATCACTTGTTAATGTGAAATGCTAAACATTCTTTTCCATTATGTATTCGTCATTGCACACCGGACTCCAAAATCAACCATCGTCGATAAGGCTTCAGAATGTTTTCCACTTGCATTGAACAAAAATAAGTATGACTGATGAGGTTGATTAATAATATATTGTGATTAGTAAATTAACTTTTGTTTTGTTTTAAACATGTTACGATATTTGAGAGATTGTCCAATGTTTCAAAATGTCATCTGTATTTGTAAGATTGGATATTGTTTTGAACAGCCATTGATCGTTGGATTAGTCACAAATTATGAAATATTGAATGGTCTTGTGCCAAACCAGGCTTCTTTGAATGTTGGATATTTTAAAGCAATGCTGCTTACCTTTCTACGAATGGCTGTACCTGAAGACAAAAACAAACTCTTTATCTTATAGTTTAGCATTTAAGTGATTAAGATATATTTTCATAATTAAGACAATATAAGCACGAATCCGTGAAAATTGAACGATTCTCTTTTTTATCTCTTTGTAGAATTTACTGTTAATGATAGTGTTTCCCTTAGAAATACTAACTGTGTGTACGTTTATATAAAAACAAAGTGATATTTCCTCAATTTAATTGAGAGGTATAGATCTATATACAGAAGCTACATATCAATTTTTCTTCGTCTGCGCTGTAACCCAATTATTGCTACGTTTTCAGAAAGGAAAGGTCAGTTTCGTTAGAATTCAACGATTTTTATATTTTATCTGTTCAACCGTTTTCTGTTCCTCAATACGTCAATTCATTATTTCAATCGCGTTAAGCATTGAGTGATTAACATACAATTTCTAACTATACAAAAAAACACATCGGATTTCTTTATATACCTCCAATAATCTGTAGTTGTGCAGATATGTTCGGAGCTATTGTAACAATCGACGCCCAAATTATCATATTTCTTCGACCATGTATTTTTATAAATATTAGAAGGTCAATTACGCGTGACAGACAAATGATCAAAATAACTCGCATAGGAATACAAGAAATGTTAATTTGTATTTCGCAGGACAAAATAACGCTTTTCAGAAAAAGAACAAATTGTTAGAATATTTAGTTTTGGGTAAGATAAATACGCTACTGTACTATGATACGCCATTGTAAAGACTCGTTTTCTTTAACAAATGTAATAAACTTAAATTTTCCTCTTACGTCTGCTACAAATGAAACGAAATTACCATTAATATATTTTATCTCAATACTATTTGTGGTACATATTATCACAGGACTGTTTCCTGCATACCATAACAGTGTCATCTTCAACTCTACTATCAAGAAATACTTGTCAGAAGCCGTCTTAATATTTACTATGCTCTATCAGTTATCCTTCAGGAGTGAGACAATTGTCATTCTTTGTCCTAATCCACGATCCCCCTTTACTGGGGAAATGGAATTTACCCAACATTAAAAAATACAAAATGTCTATTTATTTTAGCTTCATTTATTTAAGTTTTACTTGGTTTCAAATTACGAAAATCAACTTATTTAATCTCGGGACGCTTTATTCTGTTTGCGTTTATTTTTATTAACAAGTATGTTTGCAATTCAATAGTTTTCTTCATTTATTTTATTTTTTTCCATTTCATAAAAGTGCAAATGTCATTTTTTCGGTCTTATTTTTCTGATCGTGTATAATCTTTTCACACAAACTTTCAACTCGGTGCTCATTAGGTTAGTTCGTAATGCCACCAATCTTTACCGCTGATACTTCAAATCAGATGTAGACATCGATAATGTAGTAAAAAAACTTCACACTTTAAATGAAAGTTGTATTCATTTAGAGTTTAGGTTTGTCTTGACATCGTTCCAAGAGGCTTGGTCGGTTGATCGATAAGGTTTCAGTTGTGAAGTAGCTGTTTTATAGCTAAAAGGATAGATTGAATAGACGCATCTTATTAAGATATGTTAAAATATCTAAATGAGGTTTTATGTACGTCGGTTGGTCTGTCAGGATGAAATTTGCAATAACATTTTCCTTGGTCTGTCACAATCAAGTTGAAAATATTTTCAGTATGTTTGTCACGCTTAAGTTTGAACTAGCATGTTTGTCCATTTAAAACTGACATTGCGTCTAACTCTGGTCTCGTAGGAAAGCAAATCAATAGGGTTAAGGTTAAGGTTAGGGTTAGTTTGGGAAAGCAAGTAAATAGGGTTGGAGTTAGGGTAAGGGTTAGCGGGGGAAGCAAGTAAATAGGGTTAGGGTTAGCTTGGGAAAGCAAGTAAATAGGGTTCGAGTTAGGGTTAGGGTTAGCGGGGGAAAGCAAGTAAATAGGGTTAGGGATAAGGTTAGCGTGGAGAAGCAAGTAAATAGGGTTAGTTATAGGGTTAGCTTGAGAAAGCTAGTAAATAGGGTTAGTTATAGGGTTAGCTTGGGAAAGCAAGTAAATAGGGTTAGGGATAGAGTTAGCTTGGGAAAGCAAGTAAATAGGGTTAGGGATATGGTTAGTTTCGGAAAGCAAGTAAATAGGCTTAGGGATAGCCATGAACGACCATTGTTATAAGACTAATTTTTGTAAACCATTTTTCTGATATAGCAAGTTTGGCCGTTTTTCAATTCTTAATTATTTTTTCAGAATTTTTGACATTTCTATGCATCATTCTGTGACTAATATAATAATGCTAAGTCATAATTGATTAAAGGCATATCATAAGAGCAGTTGATTTAAATAAACGATACTAAGACGATCGTCCGTCTGTTCGATAATTGTGAGAATAATTCAGCATTGGAAAGACGGAAGATAGAAAACAAAAAGACTTGAGGGTGTGAATAAATGTATTGCCATTGCAGGTGTTGTATTATAGAAGAACTGGAGAAACTATTCTATTGCAGTACGTTTTCCAAACTAAAGAGAATAAATACCTGTAAAGCAGAGAAAAATTCGGATATAATAATCAAAGTATTTAAATTAAATATCTCTCGAGTAATTGTAATTCAGTTTACATAATAATAATAATAATAATAATAATAATAATAATAATAATAATAATAATAATAATAATTATAATCATTATTATTATAATTATTATAATTATTATAATTATAATTATTATAATTATTATTATTATTATAACAACAACAACAACAACAACAACAACAACAACAACAACAATAATAATAATAATAATAATAATAATAATAATAATAATAATAATAATAATAATAATAATAATAATAATAATAATAATAATAATAATAATAATAATAATAATAATAAAAAAATAAAAAAAAATAAAAAAATAAAAAAATTAAAAAACATAGTGCCGGCCTCGGCTGACACCAGACAAAATATTTGTAGAGGGTCGAGGAGGATGAGAAGACCGAGGAGGGACAGCACAAACCAGACCTCCACTGGAAAAGTGCGGAGAATTATGGAACCTTGGGAAGGCATAATGCCACCTAAATCCCAGAGAAGACCAATCGTCCTTACCAGCGAGAACTCAATGGTAAGTTGCTTTTACGATACCCCATCGTTATCGAAAAGACGTGTAGAATACTGGAAATCTGGGGCGGATTGTTGTCACTCAGACTCCAGGAAATACCACTGGTTGTTGGCGGCGCACAATCACTGACCATGATCTGTGTGAGAACTCCTAGTAAGTACAGATAATAATAATAATAATAATAATAATAATAATAATAATAATAATAATAATAATAATAATAATAATAATAATAATAATAATAATAATTATAATTTTAAAAATAATTATTATAATAATAATAAAATAATAATAATAATAACAATGATAAAAATAGAAATAATAATAATAATAATAATAATAAAAATAAAAATTATAGTAATAATGATAATAATAATAATAATAATAATAATAATAATAATAATAATAATTGCAGAAGGACAAATAAATATCCTAATTATTGACATCTCCACTAAGCAACATTATCAGAACAAAGTATATAAAGAACAAGATATACAGAAACCTAGGACAACAGTAAATATAGAATTTGTAAACAAAGAGACGAAACAATAAACCATATCACAAGTGAATGAAGCAAACAAGCGCAAAAGAAAGAAAAAAACATTGACATGTTTCTGTTGGGAAGTATGAATATTAATGCATTTTAACATGTTTAATTCTTTAATTCGAGTATAATGTGAATATAAGAAAACTTATAAAGTTGAAGTTTTATTAATAATTTGAAATAAGTTGATGTTTAATTCATTAATTTGAGTATAATGTAATTAGAAATATAAAAAACTTTATCAGTTGATGTTTAATTTATTTATTAATTTATTTGAGTATAATGTGAACAAAAATATAAGAAAACTTAATCAGTTTATGTTTAATTTATTTATTTGAGTATAATGTGAACAGTAATATGGGAAAACTTAATCAGTTGATGTTTAATTAATTTATTTGAGTATAATGTGAATAGAAATATGAGTAAACTTAATCAGTTGATGTTTAATCTATCAATTTGAGTATAATGTGAAAAGAAATATGAGAAAACTAAGTATGTTGATGTTTAATCTATTTATTTGAGTTTAATTTTAACAGGAATATGAGTAAACTTTATCAGTTGATGTTTAATTTATTTATTTGACTATAATGTGAACAGAAGTATGAGAAAACTCAATCAGTTGATGTTTAATTCATCAATTTGAATATAGTGTTAATAGCAATATAAGAACACATAATCAGTTGATGTTTAATTCACCAATTTGAGTATAATGTGAATAGAAATATAATAACACTTTATCAGTTGATGTTTAATTGATCAATTTGAGTATAATGTAAATTGAAATATAATAACACTTTATCAGTTGATGTTTAATTTATCACTTTGAGTATAATGTGAATAGATATATAAGAAAACTGAATAATTTTGTGTTTAATTCATGAATTTGAGTATAATGTACATAGAAATATAAGAACACTCAATTAGTTGATATTTAATTAATCAATTTGAGTATAATGTCAATAAAATGATGTTTAATGCATCTATTTAGATATAATGTTAATAGGAATATAAGAAATCTAAATAATGTTATGGTTAATTCATCAATGTCAGTACAATGTGAATAGAAATATAAAAAACTTAATAATTTCATGTTTGATTCATCAATTTGAGAATAATGTGAATAGAAATATAAAAAACTTAATAATTTCATGTTTGATTCATCAATTTGAGTATAATGTGAATAGGAATATAAGAAAACTGAATAAGTTGATGTTTAATTTATCAATTTGAGTATAATGTATATAGAAATATCAGAAAACTTAATCAGTTGAAGTTTACTTCAATTATTTGAATATAATGTGATTAAAAATATCAGAAAACTTGATAATTGTATTTTTAATTTGGAGTATAATACGAATAGAAATATGAGAACACTCAATAAGTTCATGATTAATTCATCAATTTGAATATAATGTAAATACAAATATGAGCACTCCTCATAAGTTGATGTTTAATTCATCAATTTTAGTTTAATGTAAATAGAAAGATAAGTACCCTTGAAAAGTTGATGTTTACTTCATCAATTGGTATAATATGAATAGAAATGAAGGAAAACTTTATCAGTTGATGTTTAATTAATCAATTTGAGTATAATGTGAATATAAATATAAGAAAACTCAATCAGTTGATTTTTTATCTATTAATTTTAGTTAATAAAATGAAGTTTAATTGATCTATCTGAATATAATGTTTATAGGAATATAAGTAATCTTAATAATGTTATGTTTAATTCATCAATTTGAGTGCAATGTGAATAGGAATATAAGAAAATTAAATAAGTGTATGTGTAATTTATCAATTTTAGTATAATGTAAATATAAATATCAGAAAACTTAAGAAGTCGACGTTTACTTCATTAATTTGAATATAATGTGAATAGAAATATAAGAAAACTCAATTGTAATATAATGTGATAAAAAAAATCAGAAAACTTTATTATTTAATGTTTAATTGATCAAGTGGAGTATAATGTGAATAGAAATATAAGAAAACTCATAAAATGATTAATCAATTTGAATGTTAATAGGAATATAAGAAATCTTAATAAGTTGATGTTTGATTCATAAATTTGAGTATAATACATGCAATTGCACATTAATGAAAAAATGTAATCGCAAATTAACAAAACGACGTAATTGCACATTAATGAAAAAAATGTAATTGCACATTAAAAAAATATGTAATTGCACATTAATAAAACTAATGTAACTGCACATTAGTCAAAAAATGTAATAACACATTAATACACAATGTAATTGCTCATTAATAAACAATGTAATATCACATTAATAAAAAAGGTAATTGCACATTAATAAAAACAACAAATAGCACATAAATAACTAACTGTAATTGCACATCAATAAAAAAAATGTAATTACACATTAAAAACAAAGATAATTGAACATAAATAAAAAGTAACTGCACAATAATAAAAAAAAATGTATTTGCACATTAATAAAGAATGAAATTGCACATTAATAAAAAAATGGTAATTGCACATGATAAACCAAAATGTAATTGCACATTAATAAAAATGTAATTACACATTAATAAAAAAAATGTAATTACACTTAAGGTGTAATTACATTTTACATTAAAAAAAATGTAATTGCACAATAATAAGAAATGTAATAACATATCAGTAAAAAAAAGATAATTGCACATTAATAAATAACTATGTAATTGCACATTAATAAAATAATGTTATTGCACATTAATAAAAATACTGTAATTGCACATTTATAAAAAAAGGTGATTGCACATTCATAAAAACAGTGTAATTGCACATTAATAACAAAAATAAGCTGCACATTAATAAAAATAAGGTAATTACACATAAATAAAAATAATGTTATTGCACATTAATAAAAAAAATGTAATTGCACATAAATTAAAAATACAATTGCACATTAATTAAAAAAATGTAATTGCACATTGATACAAATAATGTAATTGAACATTAATAAATAACACTGTAATTGCCCATTAATACAAAATGTAATTGCGCATTAATAAATGAAATCTAATTGAACATTTATAAAAAATGTAATTGCACATAAACAAAAATATGTTATTACACATAAATGAAAAAATGTAATTGCACATTAATAAAAAAATGTAATTGGATATTAATTTAAAAAAATGTAATTAGACCTTAATAAAAAAATGTAATTACATATTAATAAAAAAATGTGATTGTACATTAATTAAAAAAATGTAATAGCACATTAATAAATAAAAATGTAATTGCACATTAATAAACAAATGTAATTGCACATTAATACAAAAATTCAATTACACGTTCTTAAAAAATGTAATTATACATTAATAAAAAAATATAATAGCACATTAACAAAACAATGTAATTTCACATCGATAAAAAATCTAATTGCACATTAATAAAAAATGTTATTGCACATTACTTTTTTTATTAAAAAAAAGTAATTTCACATTAAACAAACGTTTAATTTCACATTAATTAAAAAATTTAATTGCACATTGATAAAAAAAAGTGTAATTGCACATTAATAAAAAACATGTAATTGCACATTAATAAAAAAA
The DNA here is from genome assembly GCA_963556195.1 of Sepiola atlantica. Classification (NCBI taxonomy): domain Eukaryota; kingdom Metazoa; phylum Mollusca; class Cephalopoda; order Sepiida; family Sepiolidae; genus Sepiola; species Sepiola atlantica. The sequence continues at coordinate 12,213,687 of OY744522.1, read as the reverse complement.
ATGTAATTCCACATTTGTAAAAACAACAATGTAATTGCACATGAATAACAATGTTTTTATTGCACATTAATTAAACAATATAATTACACATTAATAAAAAAAATTAGCACGTTAACAAATCAATGTAATTTCACATCGATAAAAAATCTAATTGCACATTAATAAAAAATGTTATTGCACATTACTTTTTTATTAAAAAAAAGTAATTTCACATTAAACAAACGTTTAATTACACATTAATGAAACAAAGTAATTGCACATTAATAAAAAAAATGTAATTGCATATAAATAAAAATAAAATGTAATTGCACATTAATAAAAACAAAAATGTAATTGCACATAAATAACAAATTTAATTGCACATTAATAAAATAATATAATTACACATTAATATAATGTTATTACACATAAATAAAAAAATGTAATCGACCATTAATGAAAACAATGTAATTGCACATTAATAAAAAATGTAATCACACATTAATAAAAAAATGTAATTGCACATAAAAAAAAAAATATAATTGCACATTAATAAAAAAATGTAATTGTACATTAATAAAAACATGTAATTGTACATTAATAAAATAAATGTGATTGAACATTAATACAAAAAAATGTAATTGCACATTAATAAAAAAAATGTAATTGCACATTACAAAAACAAATATAATTGCACATTAATTAAATAAATGTAATTGCACATTCATACAAAACATGTCATTGCACATTAATTAAAAAACTGTAATTGCACATTAATAAAAATATAATTACACATTAAAAAAATGTAATTGCACAGTAACAAAATGTAATTACACATTAATGAAAAAATGTAATTAAACCTTACTAAAAAAATTGATTGCACATTAATAAAAAATGTAATTGCACATTAATTAAAAAAATGTAATTGCACATTAATAAACAATGTAATTACACATTAATAAATAAATGGAATTACACATAAATAAAAAAATTTAATTGCACATTAATAAAAAAAATGTAATTGCACATTAATGAAAAAAATGACCTGCCCTTTAATAAAAAAATGTAATTGCACATTTATAAAAAATGTAATTGCACATTAATAAATAAAATATAGTTGTACATTTAAAAAAAATGTAATAACGTATTAAAAAAATATTTTACTACACATTAATGAAAAAATGTAATTGCACATTAATAAAAAATATATAATTGCACATTCATTAAAAACAAATGTAATTACACATTAATAAAAAATGTAATTACATATTAATAAAAAAATGTAATTGCACATTAATAAATAAAAATGTAATTTGACATTAATAAAAAAATGTAAGTACACATTAATAATAAAAATGTAATTGCACATTAATAAACAAAATGTAATTACACATCAATAAAAAAATGTAATCGCACAATGATAGAAAAATGTAATTACACATTAATAAAAAATATGTAATTACACATCAATGAAAAATGTAATTGCACATTAATAAAAAATGTAATTACACATTAATTAAAAAATGTAATTGCACGTAAATAAAAAATGTAATCAATCATTAATAAAAAAAATGTTATTGCACATTAATAAAAAAATGTAATTACATATTAATACAAAAAATTGTAATTTCACATTAATTAAAACATATAATTGCACATTAATAAAAAATCGTGATTGCACATTAATAAAAAATGTAATTGCACATTAATACAAAAATATGTAATGCCACATAAATAAATTAAATATAATTGCACATCAATAAAAAAAATGTAATTGTACATTAATAAAAAAAATGTAATTGCACATTTATAAAATAAATGTGATTAAACATTAATACAAAAAATGTAATTGCACATTTATAAAAAAATGTAATCGCACATTACAGAAACAAATGTAATTGCACATTAATAAAATAAATGTAATTGCACATTCATACAAAACATGTAATTGGACATTGATTAAAAATGTAATTGCACATTAATAAAAAAATGTAATTGCATTTTAATAAAAAATGTAATTGCACATTAAGAAAATGTAATTACACATTAATAAATAAATGTAATAAAACATTACGAACAAAATGTAATTGCACATTAATAAAAAAAATTAATTACACATTAATTAAATAATATAATTACACATTAATATAATGTTATTACACATAAATAATAAAAATGTAATCGACCATAATTGAAAACGATGTAATTGCACATTAATAAAAAATGTAATCACACATTAATAAAAAATGTAATTACACATGAATAAAAAAATATAATTGCACATTAATAAAAAAATGTAATTGTACATTAATAAAAAAATGTAATTGCACATTAATAAAATAAATGTGATTGAACATTAATACAAAAAATGTAATTGCACATTAATAAAAAAAATGTAATTGCACATTACAAAAACAAATATAATTGCACATTAATTAAATAAATGTAATTGCTCATTTATACAAAACATGTCATTGCACATTAATTAAAAAAATGTAATTGCACATTAATAAAAATGTAATTACACATTAAAAAAAATGTAATGGCACATTAACAAAATGTAATTACACATTAAAAAAAAATGTAATTACACATTATTAAAAAAATTGATTGCACATTAATAAAAAATGTAATAGCACATTAATTAAAAAAATGTAATTGCACATTAATAAACAATGTAATTACACATGAATAAATAAATGGAATTACACATAAATAAAAAATGTAATTGCACATTAATAAAAAAAATGTAATTGCACGTTAATGAAAAAAATAACTTGCCCTTTAATAAAAAAAATGTAATTGCACATTTATAAAAAATGTAATTGCAAATTAATAAATAAATGTAATTGTACATTAATGAAAAATGTAACTGCACATTAATAAAATAAATGTGATTGAACATTAATACAAAAAAATATAATTGCACATTAATAAAAAAATGTAATTGCACATTACAAAAACAAATATAATTGCACATTAATTAAATAAATGTAATTGCACATTCATACAATACATGTCATTGCTCATTAATAAAAAAATGTAATTGTACATTAATAAAAAAATGTAATTGCACATTAATAAAATAAATGTGATTGAACATTAATACAAAAAATGTAATTGCACATTAATAAAAAATGTAATTGCACATTACAAAAACAAATATAATTGCACATTAATTAAATAAATGTAATTGCACATTCATACAAAACATGTCATTGCACATTAATTAAAAAACTGAAATTGCACATTAATAAAAATATAATTACACATTAAAAAAAAAGTAATTGCACATTAACAAAATGTAATTACACATTAATAAACAAATGTAATTACACATTACTCAAAAAATTGATTGCACATTAATTAGAAATGTAATTGCACATTAATTAAAAAAATGTAATTGCACATTAAAAAAATATGTAATTACACATTAATAAATAAATGGAATTACACATAAATAAAAAATGTAATTGCACATTAATAAAAAAAATGTAATTGCACATTATTGAAAAAAATAACCTGCCTTTTAATAAAAATAATGTAATTGCACATTTATAAAAAATGTGATTGCACATTAATAAATAAAATATAGTTGTACATTTATAAAAAATGTAATAACGTATTGAAAAAAAATGTTACTACACATTAATAAAAAATGTAATTACATATTAATAAAAAAATGTAATTGCATATTAATAAATAAAAATGTAATTTGACATTAATAAAAAAAAATGTAAGTACACATTAATAATAAAAATGTAATTGCACATTAATAAACAAAATGTAATTACACATCAATAAAAAAAATGTAATCGCACAATGATAGAAAAATGTAATTACACATTAATAAAAAATATGTAATTACACATCAATGAAAAAATGTAATTGCACATTAATAAAAAATGTAATTACACATTAATTAAAAAAATGTAATTGCACGTAAATAAATAATGTAATCAATCATTAATAAAAAAATGTTATTGGACATTAATAAAAGAAATGTAATTACATATTAATAAAAAAATGTAATTTCACATTAATAAAAAAAATATAATTGCACATTAATAAAAAATCGTTATTGCACATTAATAAAAAATGTAATTACACATTAATACAAAAAATGTAATGCCACATTAATAAAAAAAAATGGTATTTCACATTAATAAAAAAAAATTAATTGCACATTAATAAAAGAAATGTAATTGCACATTAATCAAAAATGTAATTACACATTACTAAAAAATGTAATTGCACATTCATTAAAAGTATAAAAGCACATGAATACAAAAAATATAATTACACATTAATAAAACAAATATAATTACGCATTAATAAAAAAGATGTAATTCCACATTACTAAAAAAAATGTAATTGCACATTACTAAAAACAATATAATTGCACAATCATAAAAAATGTAATTGCACATTAATAAAAAAAATACGACTCATTTGTGTTATTTTTTAATTTTTTCTGTAAAAAATATTTAAAAAATCAGACTTTATTTAGTTACAGAGGATCCTGATCTCATCTTTTTCTATACATATAAAGTTAAGTTAATTGTCGCACTGACATTGATATTAAAAGCCAACTTTTCTGTTACAAAAAAAGTCACACATTAAATTCGCAATGTATTTAATCGTGTATATGCGAGCGACTTTCAAAAGGATAACACATTTTAATAGTATTTTGAAAACGAAATCGCCTTAATTGACGATCCGTCTTTTTCTGTTTTCTTATTTAATGATTGGTGTCATGTAACTATCACGCACATTTTTAAATGTATATTTCTACATGGTGCATGATAACGTCGCATTTGGGGTGAAAATGTTGTTGCACACATATGTATATATTTATAGATATGTGTAAATGGTAATATCTACACTGATGATTCTGCAAGGATGAAACGTATACGTATGTAGATAATATTCTGAATATTTATCATTTAAATAATTATGGGTAACTCCTTTCTTAGCCCTTTAATCAGTAAATAAAAGAAGCCGTCAAAAGCTATAATGCATGTTCCTTAGTGTTGATGACTCTTAGGACGGCCGACTTACACATTTAATAATTTTGTATTTACTATTAGTCAAACATTTATCCAAAATGAAATTGTGTGTATGATATTCTAAGCTATTGCATTTCTAAAAGTCTTATTTAAAAATAAGTTAATTTTGTAATATGTTAAGTCTCTTCCGGTCTTCAAAAAACCTTCGTTTTCACACATTCATAACAGTTTCGTATTAAAAAAAACATGAAACAATAAGTATTCTTTTGTAAATAATATGGTTAATAACTTTACTCTCTTTTTACAAAAATACTTAAATATAATAATTTCTGATTATATCGAAGGATAATTTACACTTTAGGAAGATCACATGTTTTGCAATAATAAAACATATATAGGTTTATGACAGAATAGGTGATTTATTAATGTTTAAATGAATTATTTTGTTTTATCGAGTTTAATTTAGTTCTATTAATATTTATCTAACGAAGAGCGGTATTTTCTCAACTTAACAGAAGGGTATAGTTTCTAACTTCTACGTTGCCAATATCTTACAAAGCACTTTAACATTTAAATTTTATTATATTAAATCTAAAATATATTTGTCAAGATTTGTTTTTCCTTTTTGAATTTATGTAATAAGTATTTTCTTCTGATGCAATTGACATTTTTTTTTTATTAAAAAATTAACTGATATATCGAACAGAAGATATATGACCCGTGAAAAGAGCCGTGGCGCAACGAGTAATAACGCTAACTATCATCAGTTCGTATTGACAGTCTTCTAAAGGTTGAAGGTTCAATCCTCAGTACAAACGATGAGTGAATATGATTAAAAAGTACTTAAGATGTCTACCCTAAAATAAAATACAGAAGGGTGGGTCATAATAAAACTGAAAGTAAAAAGAGTGTACCTTTTTTACTAAACATTCATCACTTTTAAAGGCTCAACGGGCACTGAAAGATATGTGTTAAATGAGTTTATCATGTGAACGATGAAACCACACCACGTAGTATTGGTATCAATGGTTGAATTTTGACTGAATCTGATTATTGAAGAAGACGGTTCAAAATAATTTGTTTACATTAGACTTGAAAACAGCTATGTTGGAGTATTGTGTTCAAGAGATGAGTAGTTCTAGGAAAGAAACCCTGCTCATGGAAGCTCTGTTTAGTTTTTGGTATACAGAGTGAAAAAGGAAATTATTGACCGTGGTTGTAGCTAGATGAGTTTTGTTGTGATTTTTTTGCAGAGTTTAACTATAGATTGGAGCTCAGTCGAGATTAAAATTTTATACAGCTCTCCTGAACAGCATCGCAGTCTTAAAGTACTAAACAACGAGCGATAACGATATAAAAATATACTTTCAATGTAATAACCAGATTTTTGGCAAGTTCTTTTTTCTCATAGTTTTTCGTTTCTACATTGTTTACGTTTGTGTGCTTATTGTTTGCCATTAATACACCCCTGTTTAACTGCTACCTTTATATATGTATATATATATAGAAATATATATATATATATATATATATATATATGTATGTGTGTGTGGGTGTGTAAGTGTGTGTGTATGAATGTATGTATGTGTTGCATAACTACTGACATCAAACGTCACGAGAGCAAAGGGGGGGGAGAGAGCTTATTTATCACCACAGGCAGAAATCCTTCCGACTGAGGCAGTTCTCCAAAACCACCTCACAGTTCGCTATTACATCCTCTCCGGCCGAAAATAACGCGAAATGTTCACGAGAGGATTAATAGTGATTTCAATCTTTTTTCTTAACACCCCCGATGACACAATTTTCATAGACATTCTCATAGTCATTTTACTCTATACAATTCGAACTGTATATCACTTTTTCTCTATACGTTTCGTAACCACAGTCTTAAATCTTCACGTATCAATTTACGGCCCTTCAGGCCTTTTCAAATAACGAATCTTTTCACGGCATCTCAGCCTTTTTTAATTACGGCCTCTTTAAAACCACGTATCTTAAAGTCTCTAAACAGTTCTCAAATAAATCTCAAAGTTTACCTTATCTTCTGTTCTCTTCTTTGGCCTGTGATTCGTCTAGTCTTCGCTGGCTGTGTCGTCTTGATCGAAGGAAGAGGTCTGTCTCAGACAGAATAAACACACGAGACACGAATTTTCTTGAAGGGATATTTCACACAAATTTCTTTATTCTCACACAATTTTCTTACTTCCTGGTTCGGTTGCTGTCAGGGGGATTCCGGTTTCGACTCTCTCTCATACTCAGGCTATCTTCTTTCCTTTTGGGATATTTTCTGCCCTCCCAACGGGGCCTTACCAGTTTGCCGGCTACATGCTCGCACCCGGTCTGAACGGTCTCGCTTCTAAGCCCAGACTGATTCTAAAAAGCTAATTTCTTGTTTTCTGTGGTGACGTAATCATCATTCCCACGCACGATATGGGTACAAAAACGACCCACTCTGATCTCTGACTCAAAGGTCACGTCAAGTGTCTAAATTTATTATGACTATTCTTGGATCAAACACTTCTCTGACTCATTTCTGAGTCCAGAAACAAAACCTATCTTTCAATAATAAAATTAGCTATTTGATACTAGCCAACCTACTGTGCCTTGCATAATGGGGCCCTACAGTATTGTAACATATGTATATGCTGGTTCGTATTATTAGACTGTGCTAGTGTTCAGACGACAAGGATAACTTTCAAAAGTATTCGACATTCGTTATTCTCAAAGTCCGATTGTCATGAATAAATGTTTTCTGGGTGTGTTCATTTCGTTTCACCTACAGATTTAATCTCCTATGTGAAGATTAACTTAAATCACGAATACATATTTTCTCGTTTCTTTTAATCCATTGTCATTCGAGGACTTCGTTTGCTTAGTTTTCTTTTGTCCCATTTTTCATTCGACTATTTTTAACGCGATGGGGTGTTTTATCTTCTTTCTCCTTTACTCACAGTGGGGCAGTCTACATAAGAAATTCACAACGTTTTTGAATTTTGGGCGGTTTATATAAAACATTCAAAACTTTTGTACATTTTGGGAGGTAGACGGATATATTATAAATATATGTAGATCTGGAACCATTGGCATGCCGCCTTTTAGAAAACGTGAGAATAACTGATAACAAAACCCCAAAAGACACAGATAACTTAGATCGTGTTGCTGCTAAAGGTTTTAGTTAATGTTTGAATCTTTAGGATTTGTGAACATACTGTCTGACCTTCTGAACTAACACCAAATCAGACAAACCTATTAAACAGTAAAAAACGTTAGTTTCTAAACCCTTAACTGGCGATATACAAACAGTTTATTCAAACTATTATTTTTATTTGATCATGTGACTTTTCAGTGTTGAATCTCATGGTTTTCCTTTTCCTTCTTCCTTTCTCAATATGAACAACTAATGGAAAGATGTTGTTTTAATTGATGCCTATTACATATTGCCATGATAGTGTCGCTTTTATCCCTGTTTTAATAAATAATATATATATAGAGAGAGGGAGATAGAGAGAAATAGAGAGGGAGAGACAGGGAGGGAGGGAGGGACAGAGAGAAAAAAAGAAAGAAGGAGAGGTACAGAGAAAAATAAAATATTAAATATATTTGTCCGTCCGTCGGCGATTCATGATTTTCTTTTGACTACACCAGACACGTATTAAACACTAAAAATAGATTAGTTTCCTAACCCTTAACTGAAAGTATACAAATAGTGTATTTAAATTTTAAATTTTATCATGTCACTTTTAAGTGTTGAATCTTATTTTTTTTCTTTTTTCTTTGTGTTTTCACTATGAACAACTAAAGAAAATACTTCATTGTCGGAGGTGTTTTGTAGTTCTAATATCTACCGATCGAAATATTGCCATGTGTGTATGAATAAAGAACATATATATATATATATATATATATATATATATATATATATATATACATATATATATATACATATATGTATATATATATGTATGTATATATATATATGTATATATATATACATATATATATATATACATATATATATATATATACACATAGAGTAATACAGAGAACAAGCAAATCTGATTGGTTCGTCTGTCTGCTTTGGATAATTTCCGTCGGTTGATATAATGCCTAACATAAATTGGAGACGATCAGAAAACGTTAGACCAACTTAAGATATCTAAACTAACCTTTTGTCCATTCTTGTTAATCCAATTAACATTTTTCAAATTCAGATAAAATACACGCCCAAAAATCGATTATAAATGAAATATCTTCTTTTATGGAATTGAATTGAAAAACAGTGTCTTTCAATTCACTTAATTCTCAATATATTCGACGTCATTGTTCAGTAAACTGCTTCATTCTTCTTTAGGCAATATTTAAGATTTCAACCTCACAGTCATTACTTTGACTACTATATACACACACATGTATATACATGCATTTACTATGTATGGTTTTATTTGTTCTATGGCATATTAATCTCAGTTGGTCACTTAATATAGACTAACAGTTAAAATAGAATCATCATTCTTTATACTCATTTTATAAGAGTAATATATCTGACAATGTTTGCCTGACTTTTAGAGGCATACTAGAAATGGATATTATGTTCCTGTACATTTTTACTTGTCGTTTGCATTGAATCATTTGCAAACGTCCTACAGCTCAGCTATCTAGTAATGTCTAGAACGAATTAAATAGAAATCAATAAATTTCACCAATATATATTCCACTTTAAATGAAGAACAACAACTAAAAAAGAATAAATGATCGTCTCATAAAAGCAGATGTGAGTCTGTTGCGCATGTCTAGCCTACGTAGTGTTAGGCAAATTTCATTTATTTCGTACTCACATTTGTATAATTGTGATGTCTCTCCTTGATTTTTGTTTAATTTTATTTAGTTTGTCTCTCGTGCAGTAATTCTATATGGTTTACAATTTATTTGTTATGAATTTAATTTGTAATTTATGAATTTAAATTGTTGATTTTTGATCCGTTACTGGTATTCTTGTGCCAGTGTTGATACTGTGTGTAGATTTCCTTGATGATTGATCCATTTTTCGTTTCCACGAATACTCATATGTCGGTGCAATCAAACAGAAGATGATTGTTTTCGTATTGCAGAGATTATTGATTCTGTTTTAAAATTTAGAAAATTAGTAGATTGTACACATTTAAATTTTGAGTGCTTCAAGTCAAAAGTTTGAGACTGTACATTTGCTTGACCTGTTGTATTTTATGATGCCCAATGCAAATGGATCACTCTTATCTCAGTAGTGTAGAGTGATGCTTTCCCTGACAATCTCTGTGTGTATTATTTCTGCCACATATAGCAAGATTCTCACTGTGTATCCATCCTTAGATAATGTATGTGTATGTATTCGCAGTCAATCTTTTAAGTTTTGAACTTAATTGTTTAATGTAATCGGAAGTGTTTTTCGTCCTTCAGAATTGTAACAAATTAAGTATAAACCTGATAATTTAAATTAGCATGATATACTTTTCTGATATGTTCGATTGAAATATGTGACAATAGTCTATTTACATCCCACTAAAAAGCTATGTTATATATTTTTTGATATGTTCGATTGAAATACGTGACAAGAGTCCATTTACATCCCCTTAATAAGCTATGTTATATATTTTTTATATGTTTGATTGATATATATGCCAATAGTATATTTACATCCCACTAATAAGTTTTCTTATATCGAGGCTATATTGCTCAATCGCGTTTATCTTTTTCTCAGGTTGTCTTTTCCATAAAAGAAATATGCAGCTGTTGACTGGATTTAAGGAGCATGATGTTAATTTGGTTAACTATTTGAGTTCTTCATTCGTATTTATGTAGAGTTTATCCACCGATGACGTACTTGTGTGAGTCTTAGTCCCAGAAACATAATTGTTTTATTCTTTTAGGTATGGGGGTTGCAGTACCATAGTTGAAACTATCGTATTACAGTTGTTTTGTCATAAAATTGTTTGGTATTATCTATCTTTTTATATGCACAAGCATTACTCACATGATGCTTCTATCTTTTTTAGATAAACAAGCATTACTCACATGATGCTTCCATCTTCTTTATATGAACTAGGATCACTCACATGATGCTTCTATCTTTTTTATATGAACAAGGATCACTCACATGATGCTTCTATCTTTTTTATATGAACAAGCATTACTCACATGATGCTTCTATCGTTTTTATATGAACAAGCATTACTCACAGTATGGACATACTCTCTTTAGATGAACAAGCATTACTCACATGATGCTTCCATCTTTTTTATATGTACTAGGATTACTCACATGATGCTTCTATCATTTTTATATTAACAAATATTACTCACATGATGCTTCTATCTTTTTTATATGAACAAGCATTACTCACATGATGCTTCTATCTTTCTTATATGAACTAGGATTACTCACATGATGCTTCTATCATTTTTATATTAACAAATATTACTCACATGATGCTTCTATCGTTTTTATATGAACAAGCATTACTCACATGATAATTCTATCTTTCTTATATGAACTAGGATTACTCACATGATGCTTCTATCTTTTTTATATTAACCAATATTACTCACATGATGCTTCTATCTTTTGATATGAACAAGGATTACTCACATGATGCTTCTATCTTTTTTATATTAACAAATATTAATCACATGATGCTTCTATCTTTTTTATATGAACTAGGATTACTCAAATGATGCTTCTATCATTTTTATATTAACAAATATTACTCACATGATGCTTCTATCTTTTGATATGAACAGGCATTACGCACATGATGCTTCTATCATTTTTATATTAACAAATATTAATCACATGATGCTTCTATCTATTTTATATGTACAAGCATTACTCACATGATGCTTCTATCTTTTCTATATGAACTAGAATTACTCACATGATGCTTCTATCTCTTTTATATGAACAAGCATTACTCACATGATGATTCTATCTTTTTTATATGAACTTGAATTACTCACATGATGCTTCTATCTCTTTTATATGAACAAGCATTACTCACATGATGATTCTATCTTTCTTATATGAACTAGGATTACTCACATGATGCTTCTATCTTTTTTTATATGAACAAGCATTACTTACATGATGCTTCTATCTTTTCTATATGAACAAGCATTATTCACATGATGCTTCTATTTTTTTTAATAATTAGTAACATTACTCACATGATGCGTCTATTTTTTTATAGGAAGAAGCATTATTCACATGATGCTTCTATCTTTTGATATGAACTAGAATTACTCACATGATGCTTCTATCTTTTTTATATGAACTAGAATTACTCACATGATTCTTCTATCTTTTTTATATGAACAAGCATTACATACTTGATGCTTCCATATTTTTTATACTCACATGATTCTTCTTTTCTTTTTTAGTCGGGTGTAGTTCTTTCACTTTCTTAAAACAATCCGATTTTTAGATGTAGAGATTTAGTCCACGTTTTAATCCGGAGTTTTGACTATTTCTTACCATGCAGTATCATATACTTTTTTCAATATCAAAGTAAATTGCAAAAATGTTTTTCTTTCAAATGAACGTCTCACCTATGAAGGTATTCAGTATGATCAAACGGTCTATAGTACTAACGTGTTGTATTCTTTTTTTTTCAAGAAAAGCATAAACGTTAATATTGTGAATATGTAGTGCGTCTGTGAAGTGGAATGCATACTTTGTTTGTTTTCAATATCGATGGTATGCACTCAGTGGTTTGAAAAATGTGACATAAATGTTGCTAGTCTGGATTTAAATTTAGTTTGCTTATTAAAGGAGATCAAGTGTAGAATCCATTACATTGTTTAATTATCTCAGCGTTAATAATGAATGCTGATTCAAGTATTCATCGGCGATATTCCTTAACAATTAATTCAACGATGCTTCCTTGTTTCAAGTATATATATATATATATATATATATATATATATATATATATATATATATATATATATATAAATATATATATACATATATATATATATATATATATATTTATACAGAGTGAGTCAGAAGTAACCGGACATTACGTGAGACGATTTCAAGTAATCATATTGCGCTGTTAAAATGCATAATTATTTGAATGTTTTGACTGTCCGGTTGCGTCTAACATATCATGTCTATTTACATCTATATATAGTTCAAGGGAGCGACATTTAAAGCATTCAAATTGGTAATTAGAACATATCGATTTTTATAAGTCCTCTATCATATAGATGTTTACAAAAACAAATCTTGATTGATTTGTATGAGAATACATTTTATTTATCGAGGAACAAATACAATTAATAGAAAAAGAATATCAGAACATTGATAACAATCAATTACCGTTAAATTAAATGGATATCATTCGCGATAAATGAATGAAGATATGCAATTTCCCCAACGTGATCTCGTGTGACTCGCTTCATTTTCTCGGTCCGATTCACTTGCAAACTATCAACATATTATCCAGAATGAAAATACATTTTGTTTTAATATTGGTGTAGCCTAATCATTTTATTGCGTTTTATCATCGCTTGTAAGTAAGAACCCTTTTAAAACGTTTTTTATTCGTTCAGCATATAAATGTATATACTGAGTGTTTAACCATTTTCTCACGTTACTCTTAACAAACTTTGTTTCATAAAAAGAGCCAAACATGTAGGAATGAAGAAGGGACAGATATAGAGTGCACGATGCATTTGGCAGCTGTTGCTAATGTTTCAAGTGTTCAAGTGAATGATAACATTCTATGAAAATTCTATGAGAAGTCTATTTAGTTGTAACTCATTCTCAACAATTTGAATCTATGTAAACGTTACAGTCCTGCGCGACTAAAGAATCCGTAAGATAAACAGATTCCAAACAATGCAGGTTTGAATTATTAATTGTTTGAATTTTCCCAAATAATTCATGTTATTTATTGAATGAAACATTTGCTGTTGCTAATTGTTGTGAATGATGTCATTTTAGTAAAAGTCTATTTAGTTGTCACCCATTCTCAACAATTTGAATTGATGTAAACGTTACATTTCTGCGAGACTAAAGAATGGTTACGATAAACAAAGCCCAAACAATGCAGGGTTGACTCATAAATTGTTAGTATTTTTCTTAAAATTAATTTTATTTATTGAATGAAACATTTATATATATATATATATATATATATATATATATATATATATATATATATATATATATATATATATATAGTCTTTGAAGTTTCTCAACAATTCAAACTATATAAAAAGCAACTTTTAATCCCAAGTCGTTCAGTGGAAAATCACTCATGTAAGCCAATTTATTTTTTACAGTTATCATATTAGTTTGCTTCTAACATTATTTAAGGGAGCATCAGTTGTTTACGATGAAAGACTGTTTCGGGAATTTATATATTTATATATAATTTATATATAATTTAATTATAATTTCACCGAGGTTTTGCAGAAGTGAATAAGATTGATCATTGGAAGGGGAAGCATTGCTGTTTTGGGGTCAGAATCTATCCATCTAGCACATATGACTTTGACTTTCAAGTATTTCTTTAGCTCCTAACGTCAATTGGCTTCATGCTTTGTCTGGAGCGACTTCCATAAAAAATTACTGTGTTTATATAATAGGGGAAATAATTGGTAGAGCTATATATTTAATTAGTATGGACTTTTATTTCAACAAATTGTTTAGTTACACATTTGCAGACATTTTGAATTACCAACCAGACACCATTCTCGAGTCTATTCAGTCTCTCTGTACACAGGTTTGTCCGACATGAGGATGTTTCTCTCTCCAAGTAGACCCGGACCAACTATTCATAATAACATAGTATTCGATGCTTAAATAAGATACTCTAAACACGGCTTTACCTCGACTGCTACGAGGAATGGTTCGCCTTCTGCAAGTAATGTTGCATCAAGTAATAACACTCAGTGCATACTCCACCGGACTAAATGAATTATTGTCCTGGAATCAGGTAGGATAAAGATACCACACTTTATATATAGTATAACATAGTTTATTGGTCAATTGGGTAGACGAAAAATTAATGTTCTTACCTTCTTTAGTAACAGCAAACAGCTGACTCATACAACAAATGCTGCACCTTCTCCATGTAATATTACCTCAAGTAATATCACTTAGCTTGATACTCCACCAGACTAGATTAATTCTTGTCTTAGAATCCGGTAAGACCACAAGAAGGATATACTATAACATAGTTTACTGGTCAATTGAGGAGAGGAAAATTAATGTTCTTAACTTTTTACTAACTCAACGTTTGAGAGGTAAAGGAGAACATTAATGGAATATTTGACTATCTATGTATCTCATACAAAGATCGAGTGTTCACCTCTTGATTTCTGAGAAGTTCAACGTAAGTCAAATGAGACAAAAAGAATTGTATATGTACATATCACGACGATCTCACGATAAGAATCTTTGGTTCGAAATATTCGGATCGGCGTTCGCATCGTTCATCATTCATACTGATTAGTGTTAGTGAACACGAAACGTGTATGTCTATTGCTATTAGAATGATAAGTATTAAGCTCCAAAAGTTGAGCACTTCGAGATAGATTAACTTTTGATTCAAATTTAGCTACGTTGCGAGATCTATCTCTTTAAGTAGAAGAGAACACTGTCTTTTTCTCACTGTCTGTTTCTGTTTCTATATAAAAATACAAAACCTATTTCTATCGCATTTGAAATGGGATTTTCACAACAGTCTCACATTAAAAATGCTTTGGTTTGTGATATTCCAGTTCAAGGTTAAAATCATTTGGCCGGCTGTACAGTTTCATCATCCACACTGATGATTCTTAGTAAACACGAAAAACATGTATGTATGTATATATACATCTATATATATATATACATATATATATACAACAATATATATTTATTTTTATTAAAAATAATTATACCCACACAAACATACACACAGAAAATAAATGAAGTTATCAGTGGGTATCTAACTAGTAAATATAGTGTTACAAAACAGACAACGACACGATGAAAGCTTTGCTTCTCTTGACGTAGGAAGCTTCTTCACGAATGCACATGTAAAAGAAACAATTGATATAATCAGCAATAATATTTACAATAACCCACCTCTACGTCCACTTAAAATTTATTTTTAAAATAATACAAAAGTCACTATTAATTGGCACAACCGAAGTAATTTTTCAGGAATTAAAAGGAACCATTTATTGAATTGATTGAGTTTCAATGGGTTCAGTTCTCAGCCCGATTTATAGCGAGTTCTATATGTCAAACCTGGAATACACATTTTTTAACAACATTATAAAACTATTTATTGACATACGCCCTGTTGACGATATTCTTATTCTAACTGATGATAATAGGCAAATGCACACACTTCAAGACATTTTAAAAAACTGTTTTTAAATTCACCATAGAACTGAAGCTAAATAATAAAATCCCAATAATAATAATAAAAATAATAATAATAATAATAATGATGATGATAATAATAATAATAATAAAAATAAAAATAATAATAATAATAAATGATAACAATAATATATAATAATAATAATAATAATAATAATAATAATAATAATAATATTAATAATAATAATAATAATAATAATAATAATAATAATAATAACAATAATAATAATAATAATTATAATAATAATGATACCAATAATGTGGAAAATTCTCACAGCACAACTGAGAGAACAAATCTACCAATCCCTAGACAAACGTGGACTGCTCCCCGAGGAACAAAAAGGATACCGGAAAGGACAAAGAGAGGCACATGATTTAATATACATTGATCAAAAGACCCTGAAGGAGGTGAAGAGCAGACAAAAGAACATAACTATGGCATGGATTGACTATAAGAAAGCCTACCACAGGATCCCCCAAACATGGATAATTGAAGGCTTAAAAATATACAAGATACCAGACAGGATTATTAATCTCATCCAGAAAAACATGGAGAAAAGACTAGGAGTAATTGGAATCAAAGGGATAACTGAGACCATACAAAGGACAGTAATGATCAAACCAGCTACACTCCTGAGAAATGTCCTCGAATGCGGAAACCAACCCACATAAGCAACGAATGGGAACAAACACATGGAAGCACAAGACAACAGAACCGGGGAAAATACAACCGCACGAGAGAGGAGCAAGCATAGGCTGACGCCACGAAAATTATGGACAGAGGGTCGAGAAAGGAAAGCGCAAACCAGACCTCCACTGGAAGAGTGCGGACAGCTCTGGGA
>OY744522.1:12061442-12188942 GCA_963556195.1 Sepiola atlantica | reverse complement strand
ACATCTTAATAGTATCGAATCATTGATGACAAAATGTGTAGTTAAAGACATTGGATGTAAATGGGTAAATATTTTAATAAAGCTAACGATGCTACTACTGCTATTACCACAACTAATGTGATTACTATTACTAAAATTAACATTGCTATTATTCATAAAAATCATAATAACAATTTAGCACAGAGATGTTTAACGAGCAATCGAACGTAGTAGCTAGTTGACTCCACAATTCATTTTACCAAATAATGTTAAAGTAAGTTATTGTTGCAATTTTAATACAGATTAAAACTACAGACACACACCATTACACATTTAAAGAAAGAAAACAAGCCTACAAATGTAGACTGGATAAAACCAACATCAGCACCGACTGGATAACATACAAGAATAGTCTATCCTGTGGTTTAATATGATATTCTATCCTATGTTTTCATATGATATTCTATTTTGTGTTTTCATATAATATTCTATCCTATGTTTTCATATAATATTCTATCCTATGCTTTAATATAATATTCTATCCTATTGTTTAATATAATATTCTACCCTATGTTTTCATATAATACTCAATCCTATGTTTTAATATAATATTCTATCTTATGTTTTTATATAATAGTATATCCTATGTTTTAATATAATATTCTATCCTATGTTTTAATATAATATTCTATCCTATGTTTTCATATAATATGCTATCCTATGTTTTTATATAATATTATATTTTATGTTTTCATATAATATGATATCCTATGTTTTAATATAATATTCTATCCTATGTGTATATATAATATTCTATCGTATATTTTCATATAATATTATATCCTATGTTTTAATATAATATTCTATCCTATGTTTTTATATAATATTCTATCTTATGTTTTCATATAATATTATATCCTATGTTTTAATATAATATTCTATCCTATGTTTTAATATAATATTCTATCTTATGTTTTCATATAATATTATATCCTATGTTTTAATATAATATTATATCCTATGTTTTAATATAATATTCTATCTTATGTTTTCATATAATATTATATCCTATGTTTTAATATAATATTATATCCTATGTTTTAATATAATATTATATCCTATGTTTTTATATAATATTCTATCTTATGTTTTCATATAATATTATATCCTATGTTTTAATATAATATACAAGTATACATTTTAATTACAGTAATAAATACAAAGATTAATGATAAAACAGGCAAATTGTTTAGCATTTCCAAATAACATCTAATGTTAACAATTTAGGAGTATTGTGTGGCATATACCGACATTGTTTCGTTTACGGACATGCACCAAATCTCCAAAATTCGAGTAATTACGTCCATAAAGAAAGACAGTAGCAATAATCTACAATCACCTTTAATTACCATCTTTATTTATATGAAATTTAGTGTGTCTATGTTTATATATTTGCATGTGCATGACTTACTTTCAAATCAATTCACTGAACATGATATATGTGTGAAGTTCAGAACGTGTATTTAGTTTTATGTAAAGGGGGTATAGGAGATTTTCATAAAAATTCAGAGGCCTCCAATTATTGTTAAATTCTATCAACAGGAAATAGACATTAAAATAATAAAAATCAATTAAACAAACATTCCCATAATTAAGTTTCTTTTGAATATTTTAAAGGAGTTAAGGTAGCACAACGTCACATTTAAAGATTCAAATATTTTAGATGTATTTAGTCATTAGACACTAACTAAACAAGATTCGTTAAGTTTCAATTTCTTCTAACAAACCCTTAAGCTTAATTTACGAGATTTTCTAGAATAAACATCATGTAATTGATTTTGATCTCCATTTAAATATTTTCTGATTATTGGATCATGGTTTCTGAGTTCTTACTATATTTTTTATCGTCGTAAGTGGATATAAATTTAGAGCAAAACTATTCTATTCCGGGAATTGGTTTTACCCGCCCTCGGGCGAGTATCTATCTAGTTTTCTATAAAAGTTACGCAATACAATATGATTAAAAGAACAAAGATAAACGAAAAATAAATAATTAACAAATAAAAAAAAAATGGTGAAGTTAGTTTTTGAAAAAATAATTATTTCATTATTTACATTTAAGTGAAATAAACTCTACATGATTATATTTTTTAAATCAATCAACTTAATCAAATGCTAAATAAATTCTTATGAAATTACTTCAATTAAATTATTGCATAATTATTATATATTACATTTAGAAAATAAGTATTCAAAATCTCTGAAAAATAAAATATTCTATTATTTTTATTATAAAATAATGAATAAGTTAAAACTAAATAGACACTCAACAGATATTAAGATTTTAATCGGTGAATAAAAGATAACATATAGTTTATTCGATATTGTTTTAATTAACAAGTTAAATTAAGGATACTGTCTTATTTTAGGTTTGTGTAATTAAAACAACATTGAATTTAAATTTCAATATTGTTTCAATTAATAAGTTCAATTTAGAATAATGTCTTATTTTACGTTTGTGTAATTAAAACAACATTGAATTTAAATTTCAATATTGTTTCAATTAATAAGTTCAATTTAGAATAATGTCTTATTTTACGTTTGTGTAATTAAAACACCATTGAATTTAAATTTCAATATTGTTTCAATTAATAAGTTCAATTTAGGATAATTTATTGTTTTACCTTTTTGTAATTAAAACAAGATTGAGTTTAAATTTCAATATTGTTTCAATTAATAAGTTCAATTTAGGATAATTTATTATTTTACCTTTGTGTAATTAAAACAACATTGAATTTAAATTTCAATATTGTTTCAATTAATAAGTTCAATTTAGGATAATATATGATTTTACCTTTGTGTAATTAAAACAACATTGAATTTAAATTTCAATATTGTTTCCATTAATAAGTTCAATTTAGGATAATATATGATTTTACCTTGGTGTAATTAAAACAACATTGAATTTAAATTTCAATATTGTTTCAATTAATAAGTTCAATTTAGAATAATATATGAGTTTACCTTTGTGTAATTAAAACAACATTGAATTTAAATTTCAATATTGTTTCAATTAATAAGTTCAATTTAGGATAATATATGAGTTTACCTTTGTGTAATTAAAACAACATTGAATTTAAATTTCAATATTGTTTCAATTAATAAGTTCAATTTAGGATAATATATGATTTTACCTTTGTGTAATTAAAACTACATTGAATTTAAATTTCAATACATCTAAAGCCAAGGTTCTCTACTTTCATTACCAACGCTCGGATCCTCACTTTGTCTCATTTGAAATGAATGGTTATGTCGATGAGGAAGCCCCCTGCTTTGATAAGCTTCAAGGTCTGAATTCACTCCAGACTTGAAATGGAAACTTACATTAAATGTGTTGCTAAGGTCGCTGGAAAAATGGTTGGATCATTCTATCGCTCCATAAAACATTTCACTCCTAAGCAAATTTTCTACTTTTATAAGAGTCAGATACATCTTAAGACGGAATACTGCTGCCACATCCGGGGAGGTGCAGCGTAGAGAACCCTTTCATGCTTTGATAGAGTACAAAATCGACTTCGTAATCTTCTCTTCTCTACATCCCCTGTCTCACAAAAGAGAAAAGAGGCGTTACTAGGCTTCATTTTCTCTATCGTTAGTTTAATGATAACTACTGGTTTCCCATGTAAAACATTCAAAGCAAAAACTCGTCTCTCTACAACCACTGTAAATTATTTTATTTTCTTTCCTCTGTGTACCAAAAATTAAACGGACCTTCTATAAGTAAAGTTTATTTTCAAAAAGTACCTGTCTTAAAACCACGGGGTTGCTTCTCAGCTGGCTTCAATATGTTCAGCCGTCCTCTTATATAATCAAATGTTGTCTAGTTTAAAGCATCGCCTTTCATCCTCAAGGTAGTGTCTCACCTGACAATTTCATTAATCCTTATCGTCGAGTGGTTTTTGGACCTTGATAAGCGGTGACTCATCAGTACTAAAATTATTTCATAATCAAAGAAAAGAGAAAGAGAGAATAAAATTTTAAAAAGTTTAGTGGAAGAAAGATTGAAAAGTTAGTAGATCATAGATTCAAAAAAATAAACAGAGAAAACGGAACTATAATGGGGGAGAGCGGAGAGAAAATATTGAAAACAAAAGAAAATAGAAAACCAGAATAAAATAAAAAAGATGAGTGGAAGAAAGATTGAGAAGTAAGTAGATCACAGATTTCAAAACATAAACTGAGAAAACGGAATATAAAGGGGGAAAGCTGAGAGAAAAAGAATAAACAGAAAGAAGAGTATGTAAAACTAGAGAGAACTAGCGGAAGAGAAAGAGATATCTCATAGAGCAATAATATCTCGCCAATAACTCCACGTGTGATAACTTGTCTCAATGTCTGTTAACAACTGTTGCTACTCCGATATTATCCTTGATATTAGTTTCGTGTTCTGGGAATAGACGCAACTGTTCCATATATTCCTATATTTCATTGTTAAATGTAATTTATGTATTAAACACATCTAAAATAAGAGTTATATAACTTTTTAAATAATTTTGACATAAGTGATTAGGTAGTTCTCGTTATAGATACACCCATAACGTCATTTGTATTATAAGAACATTTCACAAGGTATATCGGTTACAGTGGTAGTTGATCTGCGTGTTCGAGTAAAAACTCCTCTAATCTCACGTATATACGACCAATTCCCAAGAATATAGCGCAGAATAAAATATTAAACCAAATGTGTGTGTTTAACAACATAGAAAAGTATGTAGCAAAATCAATTAAACATAATTTTGTATGGAACATTTCTTAGCGAAGCAATCGTGGACACATGCAAGGGTGGGAAATTGATTTTACATCATATATAATATATTTTTTAAATAGTACATATATATATATATATATATATATATATATATATATATATATATATATATATATATATATATATATATATAAATTAATCCAGGTAAACATCATCAGGATAGTTATTCAAAGAATATCAGCCGGGTTTATAAAAAGTGATAAATATCAAATAGAGGTTTTATATATGATTATTTTTATTTACACAGACATGAACAAAATCTGCGACACTGGCATGTCGATGTTATCGATCAACAGCTGTTATGAACTGAAATCCTATCAGGCAGATCTTAACCTTAGATCATATTTGGAAAAAAATAAAATGGAGAAAAATGAAATTTGAAATCTACAATTAATTCTGTCTGACCTGATCTCAGTTTATAACAGTATTTGATCGATAAGATCGACATGCCAGTCTCGCAGATTTTGTACAAGTCTGTCTATATATATATATATATATATATATATATATATATATATATATATATATATATATATATATATATATTTCAAATAAATATTTTTTACTTTACCCACACACATATATGCGTCGTCTTTACAAGACACGTCAGCGCGGATAAGATAAAGCTATATAACCGGTATCTTGGTTAGAACTCCGCACAATATAAAAAATTTAATTTTCATCCAATATGTTTCCTCTTCGTTCACTCATATAACTTCATGGGGAAGAAAGTAAATTTTGCCAACTTCAGATTAAGACAGTGTTAAATCTGCCTTTTATTTTAAGTAAAATCGGGTGAACTACGCATATAGTTTAAATATAGAAGCTCGTGTATTCCCACAGAGGGCTTTACATTTTTTCTGACGAAACCAAGAAGACAATCTGTCCCAGAAACGGGTAAAATTAATACCCCGAACGTAACAATTTTGCACTATATGTATACCCGTTACTTATATTAAAATCAATATATAATGATACGAAACCTGATGTCTAGAATCCTTATTCCATTTTTAATCGAATTTCATTAAATGATTTTTAGTCTAGAAAAGGTCTGCAAATTAAGACTGAAGTTCAAGGACTTTTACTAGAAATTGAAATTCGGTTAATCTTGATTAAATGATGTCTCATGAATATGGATCCAATTTCATGCAAATCTCAAAAAAAGAAAATCAAATGTGCAAATCCTCCAAAGAAAAATGTAATTTGGTGAATATTCATGAAGTGATGCATAATAGCACATGGTTAAAATTAAACACCAAACGCTTATATTGGAATTTTCACTAAATGCTTCACTTCCTTTTTGACAGCTTTGCATGAAACTAAACTACACTATATATATATATAGCCTAGCAGCTGTGTTCATCAATTCATAATGATAAGTTCAAGGAGTTTATATTTATATTATAAACACCTCTATAAGAAAATTAACGTTGTGCACTTTTGAGAAATATTAAAAAATAAGCATTCACTTAAGTTACAAAGCGAGACTGCGATTAGATTTTGTAGAGTCCTATATATTGTATTGATGTATATTGCTGCCGTAATTTGCATAAAATTCTACATGTCACGGGACAAGTACCTATTGCTGAAAGGATAGAGCGATAGTGTGCAGAGTTAAAAGTGGCTGTGAATCGGGTTCATGCCTTGTGACCGTGTGAAGTTATCACTTCCCTGCACTGAGGAGAGCATAAGCTCGAAACGACGTCGTATGTATGTAAACATATGATTTAATATTTATTTATAAATATTACATATACATATATACATATATAATATATATAAATATATATATATATGATCATATACACCTATCTACGCTTATATATTGCACCACCTAAATATTAAAATCATCAGAAAAAATAATATGCCCATGTTACTGACAGTGTTACCTAGATCATGTATCCCAGAATTCACAATGATCAGTTCATTAGTTTAGGAGATTAGCCTGTACATATGTATATGTATGTATATATATATATATATATATATATATATATATATATATAAATATATATATATATATATATACATATACATATGTATATATATATATATATATACATATGTATATATATATATAGATATATATATAGTGAATGCTTTTATTCAAAACATGTACAAGGTCTGCTACACTGGCATATCGATGTTATCGATCTACAGCTCTCAAGAGCTGAGGTCTCATCAGGCAGATAATTTTTTTTTTTGATCCAACATTAAAATAGTAAACTTCCTAGATGTAACTTTCAACTTAACTATAGAAACATACGAACCATATAATAAAGAAAACTTTCACCCAATCCATGTACACCCCCTCTCCAACCACCCCAAAACTATCATTAAACACATCCCTAAATCTATCCAACATAGGATAAGCAATAACTCATCAAATGAAACAATCTTTAACAAACATAAAGGATTCTATAATAAAGCACTAAAAAACAGCGGATACAAGAATACACAAATTAAATTTACTAAACCTACAACGACTAATAATAAAAACAATAAAGCAAGAAACAGGAATATAATATGGTTTACACCCCCCTTCAATCAAGCAGTTAAAACCAAACTTGGTAAAAAAATGTTAAACCTCATAAACACATATTTCCCCCCAAACAATATCTTACATAAAATATTCAACAAAAATACACTTAAACTAAGTTACAGTTGCAGTGAAAATTTAGAAATGATAATTAAAAAAACACAATAACAAAATCCTAAACCGCAACGTAAACCCTGAATTAGATAACAATAAAACAACTAAAGTAAAGTCCTGTAACTGCATAAATAAAAATGAATGCCCCTTGCAACAAAACTGTTTAATAACAAAAACTATTTACCAAGCAACAATCTCAACTAAGGAAACTCCAGATATAAAAAATACTACATAGGTATGGCAGGTAATACTTTCAAAGAAATATACACCGGCCATAAATGTTCATTCAACAACTCAAGCTACCAAAACAGAACATCACTCTCTAATTACCACTGGGAACTAACTAATAAAAATAAATCACCAATTGTAATCTGGAACACTATCAGAAAAACTAGCACCTGTAGCTCCTTAAACTCACCATGCTATTTATGCCTCGGCGAAAAACTTGAAATAATTAAATTTACCGAAAGAGGAAAGCTTTTAAACAAAAAACAGGAAACATCGATCAACTGTAGGCATAACAGATCACATCTCCTTAGTAATTTGTACAACACCACCTAAATAATACCATTAGAACAAAAAAAACAATACCTTACACCCACGCTAAAAGTAACACTCATACACACATCCAAATCAAATAATTTTAGCCCTCAACTACAAATACAATACAATTACCCCCCTTTTGAATAAATACTATAACACGTACAAGTAGAACTTTTAGATATATATGCATAGGTGAATTTTGTGGACATAGGTATATGCGTATGTATGAAGATATAACATTTATAACTATTAATGTGTGTATGTGTACGCTTGTGTACTTGTGTGTATACGTATACATGTGTGCACATACATGTGTATCTGTATGTTCGTGCATATGTGTATGAGTATGGGTGCTTGTGCATATATGTATTTATATGTAGGCACAAGTACGTGTATGCGTTAAACATCCAGCTAAGTCCCACAAAAGTAAACCACATATTACCAAAATCAATTTTTAAATAATTATATACTGATCACCTTAATCAAAATTACTGGCCCCCACCATTTCTAATCCCCCCTTCATAGACTATAACTTGCGTTAACAACTTTAACTAGAACACCTTACCACTAATATTATAACAGGTGTTAACCCCACCATTAGTAATAGGATTACAACGAATAATAAAATTTATCTATGCCACTGAAATTAATTTATATATAACTTCCATTAAAGATAAAAGCAATTACTAATATGTTTTATTAATCCATCACTAAATATTATTTATAATCGAAATACATTTATTTATACTCCAAAATAATTAAAACTTAATAGTATAATCCATCAATGTCAATGGCATAAACTTATATACGATCCTTACCAAAAATAATTCCCAATATATTTTAACTCATTATTATCTAGAACTAAATCTACTAATATTACTGCCACTCATCCATATATGAATCTTACTAGAAATACAGATAATTACCAATATGTTTCATTAATTAATTGATAAATAATATTTAAAATACATTTAACTATCCATCAAAATAATCAAAATTAAATGCCAATTGATCAAAATATAACAGCATAACTTATTAATATTACGGTCATAAATCCATCACTAATAATAATTTAAACTAAAATATCCCCGTAAGGTTTTTGTCATGTAATTGTTATATGTCTGCATTGAAATAACTTGAGACAACGCAATATACAGGAAGCAGACACAATAACTTGCTTAAACGGCCAAAAACATACAATGTGACACCTCCCCTCCTTCTCTTTCTTTATCTTCTCTTTCTCTTTTGTTTCATCTCCCCCGACCCCCCTTTTTATCCAGCGCTGGATAAAAATAAATATGAATTTAACTCGAATCTTACATTAACCATTCTCAGCCCGCAACAAATCTTAAATGGCTATAGACATCCACTCCTAACACCCCCTACCTTCTTCCCCCCTTCCCCTTTCTTTTTTTTCCTTCACCCCCCTACCCTAGCTAAGCATTGGATAAAAATAAAAATATAAATAGCTGTAAACTAAACTTTTCTAATGGCAATTACATTTTTCTTCCTTTTCTTTCTCTCCTCTTTTTCTTTTCCTCGCCCCCCCCTTTCTACCCCAGCTCAGCATTGGATATAAAACATAAAAAAAAAAAAATTTAAACAATGAAAATATTAATTTCTAACGGCAATCATATTTTTTTTTTAATCGGTCACATGACTTTTATTTCTTTCTCCTCTTCTTTTTCGGTTGACTTCATTCTCTCTGGAATTCAGCAACCAGGTTGGATCAACAAAAAAAATAATAATATTCTCTGCATGATGAGACCTCAGCTCTTGAGAGCTGTAGATCGATAACATCGACATGCCAGTGTAGCAGACATTGTACATGTTTTGAATAAAAGCATTCACAATACAGCTCTATATTTTATTGAGCACTCTTTTATAAGCCCGGTTTGATTCCCTTTGGATTTCTACCCTTTGGATGTCTACCCTGTTGAGTTTTACCCTACCATATTTGGAAAATTGAAGAATACAACTAGAAAGGTTGGGGATGAAGAAATAAATGGCCGGGAAAGAAAAATAAGCAGTATTGAGTAGCCACTTTCGAAGACAAAAGGGGCGCTATGCTGCAGATTGCAAAATAGCAAAAGTTTATAGCATTTGAGAAAGTTTTTATTAACAATTTTTACAGGGTTTCAAGTAAAAAGTTGGAGGGTTCTAAAATATCTCACTTGGTCCGTATGGATTCGTACTCCGTTATGTGTATAGTTCCGTATAGTTACAAGTAAAAATCCTTGACTTGTCTTTTAAGTATCCAATTCGGCAAATCCGAGGTGAAGATTGTCTGTTGAAAGGCGCTATGTGGAAAGTTCATATCTGCTTTCAAAACCTGGCTTCCTAGGCAGTAAGGTGTTTCGATAAGATTTATATATTATCTTAAATATTCTGCTTATGGTAGGAAGCTTTGCCGACTAGAGAGAACATAACTGGATCCACTGAAATCAAAAAGGAACTTTCGATGTAATAGATTGTGTATTAAATTTATGAAACTTAATGTAATTTCATGTAATGTTATGCAATGTGTTATCTTCATCTTTCTTTCTTTAACATATATATATATATATATATATATATATATATATATTGTGTTTGTGTACATAGGATTAAAAAAAAAAATTAAATGCCGGTCTATAAAACATTTGTTGTATAGCACGGCATTTTTTTAATTAGTCTTTTTTTTATCTTCTCGATCTTTCGGATGATCCATCGCGTAATTCTTCCGAATTGTCTCACGTAGGCTCCGTAAGTGTGTTTTGTTCCCTTGTATTGCGAGTACTTTCGACTGACTCTCTCAATCGTCTTCAGGCAGAAGGCTGGACTTGCTTTTTCATGTCCGCTGAGTTCGAACTGTGCGGCAAAACATAACTTTTAAAAAGTACGTCTGGCTTATGAGATTCCGTATTTGGAACAGGATCACGTATGGCTAATCAAAAATTAACAATATTTAAAAAATGTTTAATTACAATATTTGAAAAGCTTAAACGTTGAATTTGTGTGTCCAGGCAGGATATTTGAGAGAAGATTACAAACATATGCACTTCAAAATATTTTTACTTGATTCGTAATTAATATTTTTAATTGTGGGGCGTCTGGTCTTTATATTAAATGCCTTTAGGATTCTCAGTTTGTTTACGTTTTGAGTCGTACTTTACACTTTTTGTGTTATCAATCAAAGTTGCTGGGATTGCGAATGGAGGCAGGTGTGTTGCTTCAAATGCTGGCTGATTGGACTTGTATCGGAGAGATGCAATGTGAGCCTTCGGGAATGTGTGGTAGTTGTAATGTAACAGTTAGTTTTAATATTATTGGAAAAATATACATTATCCCTAGGGACGTTAGAACTAGTATATTACGTTTGCCCGTTCTAATAGGTTTTTTAGAGGTGTTATTATTGCTTATGAGGTGTGAGGTTTGTAATTTATTCAAATAAATTATTAATCTGATATTTTAGTACTATTAACAGGAGATATAATTGTATTCTTTTGTTTTTAAAAACATTTTGCTTCGATTTAATAGTGTAAACCTCTCCATACAAAAGAATACTTCCATTACTCCGTATATGTTGCACTACAAAATCGCAATTATAAAAATTCTAATAAACGAGAAAGAATATTCTTCAGTAAATCAAAAAACATTACACAGCTTTTAATAAGCAACCAATTTCCCAATTTTCTCGTAAATGAATAAATCAATTTAACTCTTAAAAACATAGACACCATTAATAACAACTAGCTAAAGAATTATGACTATATTTACATATTTACAATAACCAATTGAATCATAATTTAAAATTAGACGAAAGAGTTATTAGAAAACTACTACATTAATATACGGATTTATAAACAATCAGATATATATTTTATAATAAAAATCAAAACTTCAGATTCAGATTAACATATATATATGTATATATATATATATATATATATATATATGTGTGTATGTGTGTGTAATAATATTAAAAAGAAAATAATCAATCATATAAAATTCAGATCTATTTTTAATCGGAATCAATTTCCAAAGCAAAACGAAGCTCACTAGTCAAACATTTATATAGTTATTTCAAAATTCATAATAAAGATAAAATAAATAAAATTACATATCCTGTTGTAATATGCGACTAAATGGTTAACGACGCGGCTCAGGACCGCGTTTGAATCACATTCGTTCAACGGAAACACTTTCATCAAAATCCACACGTGACCTTGTGGCTAACCTGCTGGAAGGGAGGTAAATAAAATACTGTGATTGAATGTCAATTTGTGAACAAAGAAAACTTACACACGTTTCTGGCAGAATTCATAACATACTTGAACAAATTGTGAAATGGTGGTGTACAGAACTTTATTGTTTGAAAACTGAAACAACTCAGTTGCACATCGAATGAATAAATTCCCACACATTTAGAGCAAACTCGTCTGAATAACTGAGATAATATCAAAAAATAATTCTTACATCCGGCATGCACAACCTATGTTTTATGCCATTCTGGTAGATTTTTAAATAGATAATTCAATAACTACACGAATGACGACGGAATTGGGGGGAAACGATTCGAAGATAAAGAATAAGTTATAGAATAAAAATCTTAAGGAATGTAATGCCTTTTTTACAAAGAATGGAACAAACATAAAATAAAAGCAGAATATATTGAATTTATTACATATTATTTATATTGAATGAATTTCAAATTAAACTTAAATATAATTATTATTATTGAGATGGAAATTCCAGTTAAAAAATGTACTGTTTAGTAAAAAAATATTTAATGTATGACTTTACATAATTGTCCAGGTATGTATTACTCATATATGCATACCCACATATATACACACATAATAATATACGCATATATAAATATATGTAAATATATAGACACATATTTACATATATACATGAATGCATTTATACACATATATCCACAAACACATGTTCGAATATTATTCATACACACATAAACTAAACTTCATAACTTCCAGCATCAACATGGATTTTTATAGTAATCTCAAAATATATTACCATATACAGATAGAAACAATAACCATATGCATTAATACAAATGCATGCACCCATAGCCGTATATACATACATGCCATATATATATGTATGTATGTATGTATAAGTGCATCTGTGCAAATATAGGCATGTATGTATATACGGCTATGGGTGCATGCATTTGTATTAATGCATATTTTATTGTTGTCTTCTGATAATGAAAGTTTTTCTTTCGAAAATTTAGGATTACCCTTTGCCTACCTGTTACTTACCGGACAGTATTTACTATTTGGTATTTAATCAGTTTTTGTGAAATTATTAATACATCGTTTTAAGTTTCACTTTCTCCCTGCGTTTATTTCGTTTCACTTTTCCATCTTACGGCAACCACATCGCATTGCTATAGCCTCGGACGACTAATCTGCACTTATATATATATATATATATATATATATATATATATATATATATATATATATATGCTAATATTTATTCATATATATACGCGCATGCAAACATATGAATGTGCATGCATATGCATAGATGGATACAAAAATACATATATAGATACGTAAACATATAACTATATATACGCCAACGCACATATGAACAGCTTAAACCCACACATATATGCACACTTATTGTATATATATATATATATATATATATATACACATACACATACACACACACATATATATATATATATAAATATAAATAATTGTATATGCATACAAGCTTATCAATATAAATTCACATGGATGAGTAATATATAGGTGCATGAAAGCACGCACTGATGCATACGCGCACATACACATAATAGGTAGGTACAAAATTTGCATATTCACACAGATATACAGCCACATATTACTACAACCAAACTAAACTATTATACATATATATGCAAGCATACATACGCTATACATAAGTATATATGCACACGCATGCATGTACACATATATACACACATACTCACACCTACATAAAGGGAAACATACATACACAGTCACACAGAGAACACATACACATCTGTATGTATATACATATTCATATATACACATGTGCATAAATGCATATAAGTGCATACATACATATAAGTGTTAACACATACATCTATATACACGAAGGCAAATAAGTGCAACTACCGAAACATCCATATATGTATATCTATATGTATCATACATACATTATAAGTATGCATATACATACCTTTAATTAGAAATGCGCAGTGTCGACTACATTTAGTGTGAAACTAAGAAATTGCATAGAAAGGAAATTTAGTGAACCCTAATTATACAATGGTTAAATAGCATGAATTATTAGATGAATTAATTGCATATGTAAGAACATTTTAAAAATGTAGGATACTTATTGTTGTTTAAATTCACACTTATCTAAATCCGTTAAAAAGTTAAAAATGTAATCAGATTAAAACCTTTCGTGATATCAGGTCGGCCTGACCGATCAGGGATCACGACAATGACAAATAAATAAAAACACATCAATGTAACCAATGTTGAAGACACGTGGTATCGCAATATTTGATAAAATAATCGTAAATATTTCATTTATTGAAAAAGTCTCTGATTTTTATCTGATCACATTACAAGTTTGTCTATTTAATTGTAAAAGCAAACTAAAAGGTCCATTGACTATCAGAATTAGCCAAATATGAGGAGGGTATGCACAAAGGGGAATGGAATGGGTTAAAAAAACTACATCGTCACTACTATCATGGAATGTATAAATCCGATCCACAGTCTAAATTATATATATTGATTATTAGAATTGGGTAATAATACTAGATATGTTTAATAGTTGTCAAATACAAACGTTACTTTATATGATGGAAAATTTAAATGAGTGGAATCGTAATTAAGAATTGCAAAGTTTTCTGTTTCACAGAGAGGACAAGAACTTGAACCAGGTCAATATGATGCAATCTTTTTACCAACTGAACATTCCAGTCAACGTGAGTCTTTATTTTCTCAATTTCCAGAAAGTGAAGTAATGCCTTCTTTTATGTCTGTATGTACGTCATATAATTAATGTGAAAGTAGATCCAATATGAGAATAAATGTAATTTATATAGGTTGCTCCATCTTGCGGATTTTTATTACTGGTAAGGTTATAGTTGTCTCTAACACCACAACCACCATCACCACCACCCCAACAACACCTCACCATCATAATCACCATCATCATCATGTAATTGCAGAGATTTACTTGTGAGGGTAGGAGGTTTTGTGTTTGATTTTATGGTGTCTCCTACCATTAGAAGATGTTATACATTAGTTCAAATTAGGTACACTTGTGTATGACAGTTTAATAGTATTTTTGTTCATAAGGTTACAGTGTTTGTGTGGTGTTTTCAAATGGCATTACATAATGTTATCATGTGAAACTAATTCTGGCGTTGCAGAATTTAAATTGTTAACATATTTTCTTTAAATGGCGTTTAACTGATTTAACGTTGGCTTTTTAAGCTGACATTTGAAATTATATTCTTTTCATCAGCTTTTTGTTCATTTGTTTATGTCATTTGAAGTTGATTTGACGAAGAATTGAAAACGTCCGTGACACCTATTGAATATATATTATTGTTTTTGATATATATATATATATATATATATATATATATATATATATATATATATATATATATATATATATGGGAAATTAAAAGGAAAAACCAAAAAGGATGTTTTTTTATATATTCATCACTGTTTCCTCTTTATTTGTAAGACTTCCTCAGGATGATCATTTTCAGAAAAATGTCATGCAAGTACGTGAAAATATTGGGTTTACATGATGGGTGGATGAGAAAAAGTAGTAGCCACTACTGGGTGCGCAGGACCGAGGTCCGGGCTTAGTGAGATCAGTAGCATGGAATGAGATTAATGAGGATTGTTCTGAGTGAAAAAGTGGAGAGTGGGGATGAACGAAAATAAGGTGGATGGCTTTTAGTGAAGTAGTTGAGGGGTGGTGAAAGAGGAGGGGAGGGGGGCTCTGTAATTTTGGTGTGTGGGTAATGTCATGGTTTTAGAAAATATTTGAGAAAATGAAAAAATGATGAAATGATCAAAGTGATTAAATGCATGAGGGGTGGGTTAGAAAGAACGTATGAGAAGTAGTCGAAAGGGTGAAATCGGTGAGGGGGAGAGAGGAGTGTTTGTTGTGGTTAGGTGTGAAATTTTTGGAGAATAGTAGTGTTTAACCAGCTGGCTATGTCAAGAATGTGTGGAATGAGTAAGTTAGAAGGTTTGGATTCGTGGTGAATGAAAATGTGTGTGTGGGGGAGGGGGGCTGTGTGTAGGTATGTATGCAGAGACTTGTATGTGGGTATAACTGAGAGCGAAGAGAAAAATAGAGGTATCTATGACATAAGTTAAGTTTTTTTCAGTGAGGATAATTTTGCTTATTAAGGGGGATAGATTATGAAAGCCATTTCGTTGTCTGATAATGTCCGAGGCTGTGATTAGTGTTGTTTCCAATAGTCTTCGCCGAGCTTTGTTGTGCATGTATTTGGTGATTTAGGTTTGTTCAAATTTGAAAGCAGGACCGAGCTCTACTGCTTAAAATTATCATCCTGAGGAAGTCTTACAAAACAAGACGAAACGTTGATGAATATATAAAAAAAACATCCTTTTTGGTTTTACTTTTTCATTTCCCATTACGTCGTATTACCTTCATCCTTCCTTTCTCATATATATATATATATATATATATATATATATATATATATATATATATATATATATATATATATATATATAGGAAACCTTTAAGTTGATAGCATTTTATTCCTGTGACAAAAATCATGTAGATAAGAACGTGTGAAGTTATCGAATAAGAAATAATTAACAACTCGTTTTACCTCTCAACAGATAAATTGTTTCAAAATTATATTGTATCGAATATATTTCGAGGTATGTATAACACATAGACGAATTCACAATTTGAAGAAGAATCTATCATTTACTTTTGTACTCATTGATGTCAAATATTTCATTTCATACGCAATGAACTCTGTTTGTAATTATTAAGATTTAATCATTTAGAAACAGGAAGTTCTAATCAAATGTTATTAAATTCATGTACGAGGTTTTGTTAAATTCATAAAGATATATGTTTTTTGTTGATTTTCTGGAAGATTATACATTTATTTATATGTTGTGTTTTTGAATTTAATTGATTTAAATTGTTTGATTTTGAAAGATTTATATCATAGTGAATGAGACGAAGTTCATTTCTAATTCATTAAACAACTTTATTGAGTCTTCCTCGTTAGTACGTGAACAAACAAGAAAAGGGGGTAGAATGTCCATAAGTATAGACGATGCAAAAATAAAAGAAGTCCATTACTATAATTTACCATTTAAAAGGAAAAGAGAGAACAGTTTATGATATATTATGTTTATACACCGGCTACGATGTCAGGACGCGTTCATATGTGTATGTATATATGTATGTTTGTACAGCGGTGTGAAAGTCAGTTCACATTTAAGCAGTTGTGTGTGTTTGTGTGTGTTATATTAAGTCCACGTATATGAGGCGGTACTTCGTGTCGAAGTGGCCAGGGCTATGTTGCTCGACCAGGTGTAGTAGTCGTCTACATGTAGAGAGAGGCAAGAAAGAGAGAGAGAGATGATATTAATTCCAAATTTAAGCGACAGTAGCCATTTTTGCTTCTTGTCAGAGTCGAATAAAGCCCCAAAGGCCCAGGAAGCTGTCTATTTCGTCCCCAGAGAAAGGGGCGTGTGATTGGCAGTGGCAAAAAAGGAAATAGAGAGAGAGAGAGCGTATTGCGCTCCAGTGTTTATATGGTTATGCTAGCCATCCGAGATTCGCCTAAGAGAAAGCCGCTGATTGGTCAACTCAAGGAGGAAGTAGATTGCCTGAACCAATAAGAGGGCAGCTAAGACTCATTGATATGTAAACAATATGGCGGCTAGTAGCAAATTGCTTCAATATCTCTTAATTATTGAGAATGTTTTCCACTTAGTAAACTTTAAAATGAATTTTAATTTCAAATATTTAACTAATCAACATAGCTTCCTGATTTCTGATCGGATTAAAGAGTTACAATATAATTTACCTTGTTTATAGATAAAACTGAATGCATATACATACACACACACACATGAGAATCCTCGTTTCTACTGTTTTACATTCGAGTTAATTTTTCAATATTTAGTAAATTCAAATAAAAGTTTGATTTCCAATTTGTGTTAATCTAAAATATAGTCATGAAATAAATAATTTGAAAAATCAAAAAATGACACTTATCTCACAAGCACATGTGAAAACACACATAAAGGTCGTAGAATATGAATGCAGAATATACGATTATCAATAAATCAATGGGGTTAATGCAATGACGTTTTAAGAGAAGTCTCAAGAGATGATCATTAATTGGTTTATTCCCGACAGTTAATGTTCTTCAAATATATTCTGTTTGTATGAAATTTGAATCATATGTATAAACATCAATGGAGAAGATAATGGAAGTGGTCCCGAATCTGTAAGTGCACTATTAACCATAAGTGAACTATTCTGGTCGAACCTTCTTTACAACTTCAAATATATTCTGTTTGTATGAAATTTGAATCATATGTATAAACACCCATGGAGAAGATAATGGAAGTGGTCCCGAATCTCTAAGTGCACTTTTAACCTAAGTGAACTATTCTGGTCGAACCTTCTTTACAACTTC
Source organism: Sepiola atlantica (assembly GCA_963556195.1). Lineage (NCBI taxonomy): Eukaryota > Metazoa > Mollusca > Cephalopoda > Sepiida > Sepiolidae > Sepiola > Sepiola atlantica. The sequence continues at coordinate 12,170,225 of OY744522.1, read as the reverse complement.
AAATATATTCTGTTTTGATGAAATTTATATCATATTATTTCATATATCATATGAAAAATTTTAAAAATTTGATTGGTCTATGAGCCGAATATCTACATGCTTCTAAGATATCCACTGAGACAGAACCCTATGAAAACTTCAAGTTAATGTTCTTTAAAAATTAAAATCATTGTTAAAATATTTCGGGATATTATTTAATATTTCCCGCTTACTTAACAATCTAATAACATGATTTAATAGGGGCCATAAGTTAGACAATTTGAAATCTTACTGTACTTTTACAGCTGAATCTATTCATGCCATTTAACCCTAATGTCTTGATACATTGGAACAGAGCTGCGCCCAATGTTTATGGTGTAACTTGGTTATGTGTGGCATGGCTTAGAATCTTCGTTTTAGGTGTTCACTGGTAAGTTTTATTACAAAGAAAGACTCGTTTCAAAATGGTTGTTGCTACTTTTTTTAATGTCAATAGCATCTTACTCTCCCACACAGTTCGACTAGGATATCTTGCGAAGTATATCTACAGGACGCGTCTTCCTTACTTGGCGAAATTAAAAGTCACTGTCAACTGTTTTTCGATAAGCTGGTCGTATTTATACAATAATGTTTGTTTTTTAATTTGTTTACATTCCTTTTTTAAAAACAAGTTTAGTGTCTATTTTTATTCATCTATTTATTAAATTTCTTTATACTAGACCTGCCAAAACAGACAATCCTTGAATTCTAGATAACATAAGACCTTATTATTACATTTCATTTACAACCTTATTTGATGTAACCGACAAAATAGTACGTTTTCTACCTACCCACATGACAGTACTGATACATTTAACCAATATAAATGAGATATTTTATTATATCTTTACTAACCTTCTTCTCTCATTCGAGACAATGAATGCACTCTGAAATGGATTTATTATAATGCGAAGCAAACGAAGATGTGCGCAAATCCAATTGCACTTCTTCGTAAACCCAGATTTCCTCAGTCCAGTAACTGCAAAATACAAGACTACAATGCGCAATATTGTTTTTTTTGTCGGTTTTCATCTTTCCAGTCTGGTTTCCAGTCTGGTTTCTCTACCAAGACTTGAAAATCTAGGCTTAGAAAACATATGTATTCATACATTACCCAAATGTGTTATAGAAGTTTACTTTGCAGCAATTTTCACTTACTAATGTAAAACATGTCATTCCGAAATGGTCACTCATCTTAGTATTGGTCGGTGTAAACGTTGCTTATCTTCTAGGAATCGGTGTTTCAATATTATAACAGCGTAAGCATACTGCGTTTAAAAATGATGTGAACCGTAAATATTAAAACCCGGAACAATTGACCGGAAATCTATAACAAAATTTTCGACAAAATTGTCGACTATATATTAAGCGACCTCTAAGTTTCACTAGGATAACACAATCTTGAGATATCTCTTGAAATAATCTGTTTCGATTGAAAGTTATATCAAATATAATCGGTATTGACACAAGATGGTCGGCTCAGAAATATTCGTTCAACGGTTGAATACTGGGCGTCTGACATTGCACGCACTTGGTTGTCTCCGCTGAATGCTATATTACTTACGGGATGTAAATAGTGAAAGCAGATTCAATTTGTATTTCTAACTTCCTGCAAAGAATCTATTATGATTTTACTTGTTTCTCCCACGGGGATTTTGAGACAGAACACAAAATAATACAGGAAATTTGTTTGAGATTGTGTAAACGACTTTTAATTGTTTTGAAGACTGATTGATGCAAAGTATAATACTACTAGGAGAATACCTGTCACAGGTAAAATTAATTCTCCGAAAAGACAAGTTTTGCAGCAATCTTACGACGATTTATATTAAGATTTAATGATATTAAACCGTCTATCAAGAACGGTTATTCCGATTGTGTTGAAAATCCATTACATTAATTTGATTTTAGAAAAGGTTTAAAATTGTAAGTTAAAGCTTAAAGGGTCTTAAGTTGAAATTGAAATTCAGGGGATCGTACTAAATTAGTGTCTACGGTTATGGAGCAAATTCGATGAACATCTGATATATTTGAATGTTTAAATTTGAAGTTGTGTTCTATATTATGTTTCCTAACACCTTTAACCCCTTTATATACGCCAAAGAGACTTCAATTTTACAAATGTTGATAAAATTACACAAACATCGAAATCATCTGAACCCTCATTTTTACTTGCACTCCTACTCGCTACGTTTGCATAAAACAAATGTGAACTAAATATAACACACTTTGCCACCTATTACGCCCAACAATTTTGTGAAAAGAATAATCAGTTTATTAATGTATACTGTACATACAAATATATAAACATATACACGCACCTAAGTTAATGTCAATATATATATATATATATATATATATATATATATATATATATATATATATATAAAATAGAGAAATGTTCTATTAATCTATATGATATCGGTGTTTTACACTTTGCTTGTATAAACTATAAATAACCATACCCTGGAGAGTGTTTATACAAGATAATTACACGGCTAAAATCACGTTTAACCACCGATTCACGTCAGATCAACACAGTGACGGTTTAGATTCAGATGTATAAATAGGTATCAGCCTAGCTGTAAAATATAACTGGCGACAGACAATCGTCCTGTCACGGAGATGATGTGGGATCATCCATGCTGCTTAACGCCGTAAAATACAGCCCGCTTCATGTTGTTAAACAACTAATACTACCAGGCTCCTTGTCCTGAAATACATGACTTTTCAATCTAAAACTGGACCATAACGTTAGGACCGATAAAAAGAAATGATGATAATTTCTTCTTTTAAACTTTACACAAGAAATAAAGTTTCTTTTAGCAAATACTAATCTGCGTTTTACGATTAAATTTGATATTGAAAAAAAATCTAAACTAAACATGTACAAAGTGTGTCAGTATTAATGTGACTCATTTAATAACACAGTCAATATACATTATATTATTTGCTACTTATCAGGGTTGATTGGTAATATAATAACATTTTAAAACCCTCCAAGGAGATCGCATTATCGTTTATATCGGCGGAGGTATTAACCTCCAAATGGGTTGTGCAGTAATGAAGTTCATCACTACATTCACCGTATTTAAATTCACTTGATTTCTATCATTGGTTTTTTTTTTGCAAGATCACGTGTAACTCACAATTGCCACACACAATTGCAGAAGTCAAGGTCGCCATCAGTCAGCAGTTCTGTAGAATAAAACAGAACTAATATGTTCGCGTAATCAACAACTTTACGCAATGGCTCCGATTATGACATCAGCACACATTTTGAACAAGTCTTGTAAAGATTTAATGTTATAACAAGAGATACTGAATTAATAATCATTTCAGCTTTTATGAAATCAAAATTTTAGTGTTTTTCTCGTCTGTTTCCTAAGTTTTAAGTGTATAACGGGTCACTTTTATGGTGAAAACAAAGCCATACACATCATATGTCAAACCGAAATATATTATGTATCTTAGTATGTTACGCAAGCAAAATAAAATACACATTTACTTTATATTACACTTTTTTATGTAATAATATTTTAATGGTCAAACAATGTGATTGATTTTATTATAATAAATCATGTATCTTTATTCTTATGAACTGTTACAGCTTGGGCTAAACCATGTCTAATTGAATGCAATACAATTTCAAATATAAACATAGTCAAGTTGTGTTGACGTTTAGCCTGACACCCTTTTGTAGGGAAAAGTAGGAACCCGTGATTTCCCTCTCTACAATTATAGGTAAAATTACAACTCGTCTTGAATTAGACGTTTGTAATCAATCGTGTTCTATTGCGATCGACATCAAATAGAAAAAAAGTTGATATGCCGTAAACCACCAACATTGGAGGTTGAGCCATTTGCACATTTCGACACTATTTCACACATGAACATAATAGACATATCTATATGACTGTCATTTTGGACGTCCATCTTATATTTGTATTCATTTGCATACATTACAAATAAATACATCATGTGGCACGATACCCTGTTTTGTCATGTCGTAAATGTTAACCAGCAGTATTTTGAAATACGTTAGCTAGTCATATTCTCTTTGACTGATTCCATCTATATATATATATTGATGTCACCCAAACGATATATTAAAACTATTATTTCATGCGATTGTTTCAAGAACATCAAAATGTCACACAAACGACGTATTTAAACTATTATTTTATGCGATTGTTTCAAGAACATTACAATGTCGCTAATAAACATCCAACTACACCCATAGATATACAATCTGATTTGTGAAAAAAATTGTTTAAATAAAATGGAAATTTCAATAGTTATAAAGATTCCACTCCATATTTTCATATAAATCAATCCGTCCCGCAACACAGATTTAAGCTAGTACTTACGTGTCCTTTCTAGCATTCGAACGCACTCATTTAACGTGGTGTGGGGAAGTGTCAAAGCAAATAGCAAGTCAGACAATCCCGCCGTCTGAAATGAATTCAAAATAAATCCTCTATTCTAAACACAAAAATCAACGTCAGTTTTTGTTCTTCTATAGGTCATCAGAAATATTTGTAATAAATTCATGTAAGAAAAAGATTACCCACATTATTTTATGATTACATATGAATATTAGTGCAAACACTGGCTTATTTTTACGAGGGTCGTACACTAGTATAAAACAAAATAAAAAACAAACAATTAAAATGTAAAAAACATATGAAAATATGTGTTAAATAAATGATCGACACCCACTAACTAAATGATGCCACAAAGCACATTTGTCAGTCAAAATATAATTTAGGTTTTAATATTTAAACATTCGCTGCATTAAATTATCATACATAGAATTAACGGAAAACACGAAAATAGACGCACACATCTGACAGATTAAATTTCTTTTCACGTAAGCAACGGTTAGATGTGAAAAATCACAAAAAGAAATTAGAACCAATGATAATATCAAATATGAGCTAAGTTGTACATGGAAATAAACCAAAATAGAACTTTAACAGAACTACTAATGAAAGCTTGTTTTAGCCATAATGCTTCAGGTAATTGTCTTTTTTTTGTCTTTGATCAAAATAATTTTAAACTTAATAGTTTTTGATCTGGTGTCATTTTTGAAAAAAATCTAAGTGCAGATGTAGTAATTCATATTTACTTTTCTATCACATAAAAAGCAACAAATACAAATGTGTATGAATCATAACATCTCATACATTGTAAAAAGCGTCAAAAATATTAATCTAATCGTGTGTTTTATGTTTTACGTTTGAGTAGAATTTACTAATTCAAATGACGTACTGTTAATATTAAACACTTAGGAATTGCGTAATGAAACTGTGAGAGAAAACATGTAGTTTTGTTTTAATCATCATCATCATCATCATCATCATCATCATCATCATCAAAATGATAATGTTCACAACAATAAGAACAGTAAAATAATAATGATAATAATAATAATAATAATATGATTCACACGTCTCCTTAACGACGAAGAAGACGACAGGAAACGAAAGGGTCAAGTAAAAGTAAAGGGCATGACCCACTAATACTCAATAAAGCCAGTGATAAGATAAATTGGCTATGAAACCCAGAAACAGCAGGATTTATACTATTTGACGAGAAGCGACACATAAGTACAAGATTAGATAAACAATTTTAACCAAACAACTGACCTTTCGCGGGCAACGAGTGGAAAAGGGTCAGGCAAGAAATTGCGAGAATGTATAATCGAAGAAATAAAAGGAACAACTTGTAAATTAAACTGCATAATAAAAAAACCAGTGAAAATTAGATTTCATATACAAGGAAAAATGCGTACGGGATATTAAAGGGTCAGTGACCCGTGAGGTAGAGGGGGAGCAAAGAATGGAGTGGACTGAGGTATATACAGCCTCGTGCGGGCGATTCAAACCCAGAGCGCTTGGTAACTTTGCGAGCCAGTTGATCCTATAGAGAATACCCATATGGCGATTTCAACAAGTTTCATTTGAATAAACTTGTGTTAACTCTTAAATTGTATCGCCAAGGAAGATGGTCGAACAAAGTTGAATCACCGGATGTTTTTTTTTCTCTAAGACTGTTGATGTAGAATCAATACACAAACCTTTTCGAAAGGAAATCTACAAACACCCGCATTCCTCCCCGATCAGAATGCGAGGGGGATCACTCTACTCACCGAATCAAAATATGCATTTTTGCGAAGCGATATACTTTTGTGAAACACATATATATACCCAACCTTTCGCAAGTGTATAATGTAGACGCGCCCGCTGTATAAGGTAAGAAGCAATCGACGAGCACGGTCAAAAATGGCGTCGAAGTGAAGAACAGAAAAAACATACATTTTTTGTACAAGAAAAAAGAACAAATTACTTATATTAAAAACGAAAAAATATATATCCAATCTTTTCACATGTGTATACATTGAAAAGAGTAGAATTTCGCTATCATGCTGTGACCGCGTCGTTTGTGATCTGTTTTCTGCCCCCGCATTTCCTGGGTGGCCGGGTATCGTAATAATCGTAATGATTGTAGTAATAATAATAATAGTAGTAGTAATACTACTACTATTAGTAGTACTACTACTACTACTACTACTACTACTACTACTACTACTACTAATAATAATAATTATTATTATTATAATGCTTCAGTACCGCCTTTCTGTATATTCTTTTATAGGTTTAAAGTACAACTACAGTTCATTTACGAAATTAAAATATTGGTTTCGACAAAATGGTTCGGTGCATGAAGTGGCGCTAAAATATCCAACCGTTTCTCGGTTAATTAGTACACAATTGTTGTATATACGTTTTTTTTCTTAAATTAAAATGTGTGTATCAAGGCAGCACTCAATTTTCTGTATAAAAAGGTGTACGTTGAAAAAGCTTTATTTAACGCTGTCTATGGATTTGTTTAATGTAAGATTTTTTTTAAAAGCGCCTCACATGAACACCATCGCACACTATCTCGTCCTTTAAATACTGCCATTTCGTTAGATCAAGCAGTAACTTTTCCGATGATAATTTACAAGGCCCAGCTGTTTAGAAGGGGATCCACCGTTTACTAAGATAATTTGAAGTAAATATGACAACTGGTCATATTTTAATTTACATTTCCTTATTTCCAAATAGAAAGAGGAAGAGGTCAGATTTCTAAATAACTTCCTGTAAAATCAAGATCCCTCTCCTCCTCTTCCCCCTCCTCTTTCTGCGTCTATTTACAAACCACGAACTAGAAAATGAAAATTGCTAAATAGTCTTATCTGCGTTAAAATTGGTAAAAATAGAGATTATTTAAACTCAACTAAAACTTAGAACTAGATTAAAACAACTCAGAGGACAAGTAATTTACTGTTAGTACATAGAGGAAGAAAGGGTAACATGTAGTACTCCTGGCGTTGTCCGAGAATAAATGAGGACTCCTGTGTACTCGTGATCACAGCTCTGCACTAGCATTTTGTTTCTTAATTTTTCCTATAATTTAAATTTGTTTTACTACAAATTGAAACAAATGAAGCCATCTTTACTGTTTATGGTTGTCCGGTCCGAATATAAACTTCTCGATATAATTGTATAAAAAACTAATGCAAAATAAATATCACCGTGGGATTCGTCGTCAAACTTTACTTGAGGAACGTTGTGTTAAATCCTGGCATCTGACGTTGTTTTCATTTGCAGCCCCAGACAATCAGGCAGAGACAGCTTCATACAGATTAATGGAAGAATGTTCGCCCAGTGCGGATAATATCAATTATCTGAACAGAATAGTGTTTTACTCTTTGCGAAGATTAAAATCAAAGTTGCATAATTTTGGTTATTCATAATACATTTCTCATCTTGAGTGTTATAATAAAAACATTTCGGCCGCTGTTATCTCCGGCTTTCCTCACGTGTATCTCTTCGAACTCGGAAATATTTTTGTTGAACTCGGTAATCTAGACAGAATTTCGAATGGACAGTATTACTTATTTCCGTTCGAACTTCCGATAACACTCAAGATGAGAAATGTAGTCCGAATAATCAAAAAAATGCAAATGATCAATCCTCATCTCAAAAGCTTCAGAAATATGAAATTAAAATCAAAATATAATATTAAAATCAAAATATGAAATTAAAATCGAAATATAAAATTAAAAACAAAATTTAAAATCGAAATATAAAATTAAAATCAAAATATAAAATTAAAATCAAAATATAAAATCAAAATTAAAATATAAAATGAAAATCAACATATGAAATTAAAATCAAAATATAATATTAAAATCGAAATATAAAATTAAAATCAAAATATAAAATAAAATCAAAATAAAAAATTAAAATCAAAATATAAAACTAAAATCAAAATATAATGTTAAAATCGAAATATAAAATGAAAATCAAAATATTAAATTAAAATCAAAATATTAAATTAAAATCAAAATATAAAGTTAAACTGAAAATATTTAATTAAAATCAAAATATAAAATAAAAATAAAAATATAAAATAAAAATAAAAATATAAAATTAAAATAAAAATATATGGTTAAAATCGAAATATAAAATTAAAATCAAAATATAAAATTAAAATCAAAATCAAAAATCCAAATCCAAATATAAAATTAAAATCAAAATATAAAATTAAAATCAAAATATAAAACTAAAATCAAAATATAAAATCAAAATCAAAATATAATGTTAAAATCAAAATATAAAACTAAAATCAAAATATAATGTTAAAATCAAACTATAAAATTAAAATCAAAATATAAAACTAAAATCAACATATGTTAAAATCAAAATATAAAATTAAAATCAAAATATAAAATTAAAATCAAAATATAAAAGTAAAATCAAAATATCAAATGAAAATCAAAATATAAAAGTAAAATCAAAATATAAAATCAAAATCAAAATATAAAAGTAAAATCAAAATATAAAAGTAAAATCAAAATATAAAAGTAAAATCTAAATATAAAAGTAAAATCAAAATATAATGTAAAAATCAAAATATAAAAGTAAAATCAAAATATAAAAGTAAAATCAAAATATAAAATAAAAATAAAAATATAAAATAAAAATAAAAATATAATGTTAAAATCGAAATATAAAATTAAAATAAAAATATAAAATTAAAATCAAAATCAAAAATCCAAATCCAAATAGAAAGTTAAAATAAAAATATAAAAATAAAATCAAAATCAAAAATCTATATCCAAATATAAAACTAAAATCAAAATATAAAATCAAAATCAAAATATAATGTTAAAATCAAAATATAAAATTAAAATCAAAATATAAAACTAAAAAGTTGCATAATTTTGGTTATTCATAATACATTTCTCATCTTGAGTGTTATAATAAAAACATTTCGGCCGCTGTTATCTCCGGCTTTCCTCAGGTGTATCTCTTCGAACTCAGAAATATTTTTGTTGAACTCGGTAATCTAGACAGAATTTCGAACGGACAGCATTACTTATTTCCGTTCGAAATTCCGATAACACTCAAGATGAGAAATGTAGTCCGAATAATCAAAAAGATGCAAATGATCAATCCTCATCTCAAAAGATTCAGGAATATGAAATTAAAATCAAAATATAATATTAAAATAAAAATATGAAATTAAAATCGAAATATAAAATTAAAAACGAAATTTAAAATCGAAATATAAAATTAAAATCAAAATATAAAATCAAAATTAAAATATAAAATGAAAATCAACATATAAAATTAAAATCAAAATATAATATTAAAATCGAAATCTAAAATTAAAATCAAAATATAAAATAAAATCAAAATAAAAAATTAAAATCAAAATATAAAACTAAAATCAAAATATAATGTTAAAATCGAAATATAAAATGAAAATAAAATATATAATTAAAATCAAAATATTAAATTAAAATCAAAATATAAAGTTAAACTGAAAATATTTAATTAAAATCAAAATATAAAATAAAAATAAAAATATAAAATAAAAATAAAAATATAAAATAAAAATAAAAATATAAGGTTAAAATCGAAATATAAAATTAAAATCAAAATATAAAATTAAAATCAAAATCAAAAATCCAAATCCAAATATAAAATTAAACTCAAAATATAAAATTAAAATCAAAATATTAAACTAAAATCAAAATATAAAATCAAAATCAAAATATAATGTTAAAATCAAAATATAAAACTAAAATCAAAATATAATGTTAAAATCAAACTATAAAATTAAAATCAAAATATAAAACTAAAATCAACATATGTTAAAATCAAAATATAAAATTAAAATCAAAATATAAAATTAAAATCCAAATATAAAAGTAAAATCAAAATATCAAATCAAAATCAAAATATAAAAGTAAAATCAAAATATAAAATCAAAATCAAAATATAAAAGTAAAATCAAAATATAAAAGTAAAATCAAAATATAAAAGTAAAATCAAAATATAATGTAAAAATCAAAATATAAAAGTAAAATCAAAATATAAAAGTAAAATCAAAATATAAAATCAAAATCAAAATATAAAATAAAAATAAAAATATAATGTTAAAATCGAAATATAAAATTAAAATCAAAATATAAAATTAAAATCAAAATCAAAAATCAAAATCCAAATATAAAGTTAAAATAAAAATATAAAAATAAAATCAAAATAAAAAATCTAAATCCAAATATAAAACTAAAATCAAAATATAAAATCAAAATCAAAATATAATGTTAAAATCAAAATATAAAATTAAAATCAAAATATAAAACTAAAATCAACATATGATGTTAAAATCAAAATATAAAATTAAAATCAAAATATAAAATTAAAATAAAAATATTAAATTAAAATCAAAATATAAAAGTAAAATCAAAATATGAAATTAAAATCAAAATATAAAAGTAAAATCAAAATATGAAATTAAATTCAAACTATAATAATACTAAACGTGACGTAATAACACGTTGTTCTAAGTTTCATCACAATCTATTACATGATTTTGACTCTAGAATATGGCTAAAGTTTTAGGCGTAAGCTTAAGAGGTTATAAGAAATTGAAATTCAGGAAATATACCTGCATTAGTGTCAAATGACTGGATCAAATTCACGGAAAATATGTTGTTCCATATAATAGTCACTAACATATTTCAACATACTTATATATACTTTTAAAATATCACGAAAATAATAGGTATCTTATTTTTAAGGAAATGATTCAATCCTCTTTTTACTTCCTTTGTTTAAACGTTAAAAAATAAAGTTCGCTCACATTAGGAGCCTTTACACCTCGCAGCTTTGTTAAAAAATTCACAATGATAGTTTAATTAGGTTATGAGTGAATCCTATACATATAAATATACAAACATACACAAATACCTTACTTGATATGAGTAGAGATAATTGAGACTGACAGAACCGACAGAGTTGATACTTAAAAACTATTTTGGCGTCATCAGAAAGCGGAATTTAATTATTCATTCATTTTACAAAAAACAGAAGAAAAAAGAAAAACGGTAAACATCTGTGTTACTTCTGTAGTTATGTGTCAATTCATAAAAGATCAACTCTTAAGAATTGTTTTATTTACCAGAGATCATTTCACCTTTGACCTAAGATATGTTATGTTAGACTAAGTGCTCGATTCGCGCTCACCTAGTAAGTTCTGCAATGTAATATCAACATTTGAAACTCGTTCAGAGAAAACTGAACATTTTAATTTCGAGATAATGCCGATTCCAGCAATATCTGATGCGGCCATTGGTTTTTCACCAAAACAATAATTCCAAAAAGTGACAAATGCTATCACAGCCATTTAACGATGAGAGGAATGTCATCCGTTTCTTCAATTTTATGTCTTTTTTATTTAATGATTAAAAAAGGAAATATTAATTGGCTGAGTTTTAATTAACTCTAACAAAAAATGAGGCTGGCTTTGAAATAATTTACGAAAGTCATAGGAGGTAATCCTTGAAATTAATTATTTTCTTTTTTTTGTCATTTAATTAGAACAGCCCGAACGCAAATAATATCCGAGAAAGTGCACTTAAACGATACGACACAATCCCAGAACGAAAACAGAGTTGGATCAAGTTTTAATTGTGTTTTCATTTTGGAAAAGATAAAATGAATAAAAAAATGGGCACTGATCTTTAGTTAGAAAAATGTTAATTACACTCAACAGTAATATGCATTGTAAGATAAGTGTAGATATATACTAAATCGGTTACAGGATTATCCTGCCTTGCGACCTATTTAGAAAGTGGCTGAGAACAATATACAAGGATTTCCTATTGACGTCCGTCATGATGACGACAGAGTGATATAACAAGTCATATTTTAATGTGAGTGAAATCCATCTGTCTTAAAAGGTAACTTTATTTGGTCAAATTCAAAATTGCGTCTACCAAGAACGCCCTCTTCTTAACTGACGGAGATTTGCCGTATAGTTAAGTGTCAGAAGAATTACTTCAATTTGCTACTATCAAAAAGATCAACGAATCATCCCAAATCTTGTGAACGAACTTTGATACGACGAACGTGTTCAGAAGGCGTCAGACGTTAGGGCCCAGAGAGAGATGATCACCGCTATGGTTCGTCCCCCAAAATCCGCTGATTGGTGTATGTTCACCGTGGAGTTCTCCTCACATCCCAGAAAAGAGTCATGAGACTATTTATGTTTACATAATACATAGATATCATTGGTTAAAGGCGGAACTTTATTTACGCGCTTCGATCCAGTGCTCCACTTTTCGCCAAATACATTTAGTAGATCATAGAAAAGAAAACAAGATTCTAAAAAATACCGATGCAATTTAATCACACCAGAATTCATCATTATTTCACCTGAAATGTGTATGTTCACAACACTTTTATATTTTGGTGTACATTTTTTCTGATCTTGACGAAAATCCTTTGAAATTATTATCTTTCTGCTTGTGGCGTATTTCTTGCGAACATAATCTTTTTAGAATTAAGGGTCTACATGTTTGTCGAATACAAATATATTTATATATGATTGACATGTTAGTATACTTAACGTTAGCTACCCCTAGATTTGGGATATATTTTAATCAGACGAATAAAACAAAGAATCTGAAGTTGAATAATCAGTTACTGGTGACACACCTTACTGCAGATATAAGTAGTAATATGATGTAGTGGAAGATATGAAGTGAAATGATCTAAACAAAACGACTCCGGATTAGGGAAAACGGATATCCATATAGTCCATATAAATAAAATACAGTAAACATTTTAATTTTCTCCGGCGTCATTCTTTAGTAACATGTTCCAGTTGCACGTGGGGAAGGAGTAAATCAACCGAATATATCTTCGACTATGTCCCATGAAGAATAGATGCGGAGGAACAACACACGTCTCTACCAGGGGCGATATGATATTACGAGATGATGTTACATAACTGGGGATTGGAGAAAATTATAATTTAAAAACACGAAATACAACTTAATGTATATACACAGGCATATAATAATTAAATAGACACCATTATAATAATAATAACGAAGACTGCTGTGAGAGAGTTATAGTCGACCATAACAGGACAATAGTTATGTTTCCGTACATGATGAATCGGAAAATCACTTTGGTATGAGGGGAAAGTCAAATCCCGAGGTTTGCAGCAATTTGACATTACGTCAATTTTGAGTCAACTCTATAATATTTTTCCTTTGAAACATAATTATAATGCTTATTCTGTCTTTTCCAGAGTATAAATATAATATATGAAAAATATTTTAATACCTGGAACCGAATTAAATATCAATTAGTATAACATATCAATGTATCACGGTTTAACACCTGCTTAGTACATTTTTAGTGCTGGCCATCGATGAAGAGAGCGGAAACTTTAATATCTATGATTTTTCTTGTTGTGGTGTCTATTTAATTCTTGAATGGTTTCTTTTATATATTTATTTTTGTATTGTTTTAGATTTAAGTAAAAATGATCTCCCACACGACAAAAAAATAACTTAGGACTGATTACTATGAGTTAAAGCCAGTGAGACGAACAACGACGATCGTCTCGCGTATCAGTTCACTCTTGTGGCGGGAAATGTTTCCGGACCATCGAAGTCATCTTTCTCGACGATTATTTCTGCTTAGAGCGGATTGATAGGGACATTTATACTCCTATAAAATAGTCAAAAGCAACCTCTTGAGATGGGAATGAATACATTTTTAAGTTTAGTAAAGTATATTTAAATATTAAATTGTCTTCACAAGTGTCTAGTTACCAACCGAGAAAAGAAACAGAACCGCACCAGACCTTACTCATAGAAGCGTACAATGTTGAAACCCTCTACATAAACAGGGTATCAAACATAAATGTAAACTCCTAATAGTTTTTGAGTTATTAAAAATCGTTATGTTCCCAAGACTTTTGAAACACCCTGTATATATATATATATATATATATATATATATATATATATATATATATATATATATATATATTTCTACAGAAACATGTGCAAGTTTTTTTCGTATTAATTTGACATTACATCACAGTCTGATCGGTATCACATGTTCGGTCATCCACTTAGTTAGAGTGTTTGAATCTGGAAAAATGTTTGTTTGCCAAAAGAAATATTCAAAATAAAAGGATGAATTGAAAATGAGTAATGTTGTATTGACTATATGCATCACTCTTTCTCTTTTCTTCCTCAACTATCGGATAAATGTGGTAGTATTCCGTTGTGTTCATAATTTACTATGCCTACCTTTTTATTTTACCCTTTTCTTTTGATTGCTAAAAAGGTGCGAGAGAGGATGATAGATAGATAGATAGAGTATGAAATCAAAGCTGATTATCGAACAATATACACTGAACGAGAAAGAGGGTTATAGACAGACACCTCGTAAGAGATTAGTCACTTGTTGAGATAATTGAAAGTAACGGCCAATTAAAACAATTAAAATTGAATAACATAACTTGATCCACAAAATCAAAGAATAGTTTAGCATGTATTTTGTGTGATTAAAATATATAAGAAAACGGCCTAAGTGATGGAAAAGTTGCTGTACACACACATACACCCATATATATATATATATATATATATATATATATATATATATATATATATATATATATATATATATATATAGTAGAGAATGGTAGTTTGCTTGAGGCATTGCTCGGTATAATAGTAGTATGTTTTTAAAGGCTGTGGGCAATGCAAATACCGGGTAAGATGCAAGTTGTAAGGAACAAAAACAATGAATCGGATACGAAATATGAGTATACCAGCCATTTTAATTCGTCAGATATTCTGCATAGTCGGGGAATTCTTCTGGTATCGATTATTTTGACAAAGGGTAGTTTCTTTTCCCGAAATATTAAATAATTATTTTTAATCATCCGGACATCACACAAACAGCTAACAACACTCTTGCTGTTATGTAAGATTTTAGAAAAAAATAAATAGTAAGTCATATTTCGTATTTGAGTGTTTGTTTATGTTCCATACAACTTGCATTTCACCCGGAGTTTGCATTGCCCACAACCTTAAAAAACATACTATATATATATATATATATATATATATATATATATATATATATATGTATATATAGGAAAAAAGTATAATATATGAATATACACGTAGAGACATAATAAACATACATAATTGAACATCCAAATAATGTGATGGGGTACTGAAGAATGTGAAATATGTGCGACGCTGATATAAACACTTTTTTTTCGCTTTCCCCTACTATTTATACACATATATATATATATATATATATATATATATATATATATATATATATATACGTGTGTGTGTGTGTATATAAATATAATGTACGTGTGGTGAGAGTTGGGGTAAAGACTGGCATTTTTGTTCATCCTTTTTTCATCCATAAGTTCCATCATCCTCACACTTCGGCTCCCATAGCGAATTCTGGTTCAACTATTTACGAGTCATTTTATTTATTTTATTCATTGAAGTCTTCTAATGAACTATTTATTGCAACTAAAATTGATGCGGAATTCCGAACTGAAAAAATATGATATATTTTCTAATGTAGTTTCCTGGGAATGATCTAAATAGAAATATATTTCCTATCATACCAACATCTACGCTTGAAAAAGAAATAAAAAATAAAAATGCTAAAAGCAAAGAGAGCAAAATAAATACGGTACACGTCGTTTGGAAAATTACTGTCTGGTCGGAAGTCTGTATGCCCCCGGGATTTGGGGATTTAGATTCGCATAAAAAAGGTCAACCTTCCCTAGTTTTAAAGACTTCCCATATTACGCCCTCTTTTTATTAACCTTTAATACGTCCACGGTTATATACACACAGGTTTTCCAAACTCTAAATGTAATTTTAACTAAAATTCTTGGATTTCCTTCCATTGCGTTTCTTTTAAACCTAATGGTATATATTGCATTTCTAATAATCACTATATATTTTGTATAATTATTATATAGTGTTTTACCCCTTCAAATGTTTTATTTTTAACAAATAAAAAACAGACTGACAACTGAACACTAATCTTTACATGTTTTGAATTAATTGATTACTCGATTATGAGCACAATTAAAAGTACAGATACGTAAGCAACACTCTATTTTTGTTTTTGTTCCAAAATTTATATTACTAATATCATAGATCGTATTATATATGGGGTTATACACTGTGCAACATGCATACCTCCACAAACATGTGTGGCTAATAACGGGCGGGGCTTTTCAACAGTGATTCGAGACTTGATTGGATTTTCAGTGGTCGAACGTCGTAACCATTATGTTATCAACTATCGTCACGTTTGAGAAAAATGCGGGTGCTTATATATATACAGTAGTTGCAGTTATAAATCTACCTATCTATGAACACCTATGCATTTAAATTAAGTGACACCTGTTATATTGACATTCGTGGTGAGTAAAGAGATATTGACTAGAAAGAGAGACCGATTACACGTATATAACAAGCAATATATATTATTACTCTGAAGTAAAACTGTCCCTTCAATACAGAAGAGTTATACTGTAAGCTTTTTGTAAACTAAGGGAGATAAAAAGAAGTTATACACAGCTTACGTTGATAGTGTTGGTGAGCTGTTTTTACATATAACATTTTTCTTCTTTTTATTATTTTTGAAATATTGAATTTTGTAGTTGAGATATTTTTGGTGTGTTTATTGATTTTTTAAAAGTATATTTTCATAATATATTTATTTTGTTATGCCACCGGTTTCTCATGCTTTGAAAGAGACGGCGACTATTGCGTTTGATTGTATTTTTCCTTCATCTGTCAATACAAAATATGATCATGGCTGTCCTAGTTGTTTTTATCATTTTACCATTTTTAAATCAACTTTGTTTTGTGTATGTAACTTGAGAATAGTGTTGCTATTTAATATGTTTGGAATACTTGTTCGTAATGATCAATTCATTGATTATCTCAACTGTGATAATGAACTATTTCACTAGTGACCTGTGTAGCGTTAGCAGTGGTATATTATCATACTTTCACTACTTTTAAAAACATTTTTCAAAGTTTGCTGTATTGTCTTATATTGTTTGCTATCATGCTATTTACTTTATGATGATTTTGGCTTTTTTGCAAATATCTAAAATTCTCCCGAATCGAATTCTAGACGATTATTACTGATGAAGTATGGCGAATTTGAAAAAGGTTATTTCAGATACTGATTACCGTTTTTTGCCTTACAATGTTTTCTTTTAGGTAGATCAATAGAAATCTTATCCTATCGTCAATGATTGTGACATAATGCAGTATGATGGTGTATTAACCACATCTTATTTACATTTGTTGGCTCACTCTTTTCTAATAACGATGTCTACGGTGTGAATTTTTGCAGAACTTTTCTACGCAATGGTGTGGACACAATAATATTTGAATTTTTAAAACGACTCCATTGACGATCGATATCCCATCACAAACACCGGCACATCGTTAAATATTTACTGATACTTTTTTTTCTTTGTAAGGCCAGTCTATTTTAGTGAAGGTGAGGAGTGTCTTTAGTATCGATTCGATCGCAGTTACGTTCTTATACTCGTTGAGTTAGATCAGTTATTATTCTGCATTCAGGTGCGCTTTCATATCTCGTGCCTATTTCCGAGATATGTTGTTCGATGTATGTCCAAGGTAGAATATTTGGAACAATAGAATTTTATAACACTTGTACAAACGTTGTACAATTGTAATGCTAGCAATAATATTTGAGTCCGGAGGCATATGGTGAATCATGGTTAATAGAATATTTGGAACAATAGACTTTTTTAACAGCTGTATGGTCCCTGATAATGTCGTACCATTGTTATGCTAGCAATAATATTTGAGTCCGGGAAAGGGCATATGATTAATCATTTTTCAATAGCTGTGTCAACGGTCTTATTCATTTCAATTATAAAATGACTGGCGTATATGACTTCATAAAATGTTGCAAAGGTTTTATAATTCCGAATTCTGCTTTTTACTTGACTTTTTTTTCTTAGGTTTACCTTTATAGAAATGGAAGTCCGTTTGTGCTCTTTCTTTGTATTTAACAACTGTGATAAATTTTCTGTGAACTTTTATTCGTTTGCCGAATTGATGTTTTACGTATTTTTAGTTTTGGACTATGTTTTTATATTATTTGAATGGCGCTAATATTTCCTCTACTCTAGAATCAATTGTGAATCTAATGGTTGAGTTGGTTGTTCTCAGTTACACAGCCACAATATCTCTTTGAATCTTGAGTCCTTCGATTTTGTGTACGTTTTGGATTTATTTGAAGTGATTGTATAGACTGTGGATACACGAGTCATTATCTGAGTAGATTTCAAGTCTGTGTACAAATTTTCTTCCATTTGCAATTCATAATGTCTCTTTTCTGCATTTTCCACAATTCTTATTAAATGCTGGACGACAATTTTTTCTTTGGTGTGCGTTACTCAAATGAAAAGAGTTATATTGACTATTCGCTTAAATGATCGCTAGCATTTTTTGGGTTTCCATCGTGTTTATTATATCGTTACAATCAACATGAGTGCCTATATTAATTTTGTGACTTTTTCCGTCGTGTTGAAGTTTTATATCTGAGATCCCACTATCTCGTATTACAGATGCAGCATCACACATTTCGATTGACGTCTTGTTTATTTTTCACTCTTGTATTGTATTCTCTAAATCCAAATTTCATTCTTACATCAAAAGTGTTCCTATTGGGTTTATAAAGGTGTTAGTATTACCAACTCGTCCTGTTTTCACAAATGCCTGTGTGTTATAATAGTCATTCTTAAAACCATTCGCTGTACCATATGCAACCCAACAGTTTATATGAACAACGCATTTACTAAAAGAAAAACCATTATCACGAGCTTCTTGCATATAAATATGCATATATATCCTTTGTTGACTGAAACATAAAAGAAAATATTCGAATCAATATTCGAATTATTGTCTTCGAAAAATCTGACTAAGAATTAATAAAATTATCTCTAGTAAAGCGTAATATAAAGAGAAACAAAAAGTAATGTTATCATCTGTATTGACAAAAATCGCAAACAAAACCTAATACTGAATAGTGCAATAAGTAATGTCATACTGTTCATTTATCGTTGGATATTATCTCCCTTGAATGAAAACTATCTAATATATAGATAACTATAAGTATCTATTTATAAAAAGTTAGTTATGTGTATATGTTTATATATATGTACGTACAGGGGTCACTTCTTAACTAAATGGCCGACCATTATAAATTTGAAATACATCTGTTAAGCGCCAGGCATCGTAATGTAGACTATATTTACTTAAAGTTAGTTGTTTGCAAAGTGGGTAAAATAAGTTGAAGTTCTTCCTGATAATTTAGATACATCAGATTTTTTGTGAAACTCATACAATAGATATCAATTAGTAATTATTCTCCATATTTCAGTTTCTATAGTGTATTTTAAATGGTTTTCAGGGGACATAATATTTCAGATTGGCAAGTAATTTGATCCAGAGTGATAAGACAGCAATTAAGCAAGATTCCCTGAATTTCAATTTATAATCAAGTATCATTAAGCTTAAACCTTACATTGTAGACATTTTTAGACTCAAATTTTCATAATGATAAAACTAATGATTCGAGAACTCAGGTTTTGCATCATTGTATATTGATTTGAATCTTTGTAAGGCGCATGAAATGGTTCATAAATATTATTTTCAGAGATTTAACTAAACCAGCTTTGGTACGGGTATTCTCGTATTTCTATATGTTTGTATCTTTTTTGTTAACTGAAGAAAGTTGAATACGATAGAGCTTGCTCTCGTGTTTTTTTTATTATGAGAAGATAGCAAATAAACGATATGTTATATTGTTCGAATAACGACGTCGATAGCTGTCTATGTAACAGTTATCATTCTGCATCAAACGGCATTAAATTAACAGTGTGTAGTTGATGTGGTATGAACAACGCTGTGCATTATTATACTAACATTACTTCATTGATCGATGCAATACCTAAGTCTCTAATTAAAGCGGTAACATTACACTGTTATTTTATACAGCAGTTACCAAGATATCATGTTTTCTAAAAAAGAAACACTACCCAAACCAGTAGATACGATATTGTATAAGCGGTAACATTACACTATTATTTTATAAAACAGTTACTAAGATATCAAGTTTCTATTAAAAAACACTACTAAAGCAATAGATGCGATATTGTATAACAGGACAATGGCGTGTATCACAATCTTTCATTAGATTGCAAACAACATTTTCTAAAGTTGTAAACATCATTATTAAACCATTTCACAAACTTACGATTTTCATTAAAAATGTAGTCATTTCAAACATATGTACTTTAAAAATAACGTTTATTTTTTGTTATTTACTTTTATTAATTTGCAAACGAAACACTATATAATACTCAAAATATGGCAGGACGCCGATAATGCGATTTGGTATAGGCTGATGATTATAATCCTAACATAATTCAGTTAATTGTATTCACTTACCATGAGACTGTTAAATTTTATCAGGACATTGGACGGAGGATTTCAACGTCTAGATACGAGCCCCGTGATTCGGCCTGGTTGTTCCAACACATCTCCCTGGCTATCGTTCGTGGCAACGCTATGTCAGTTACGGCGGCGTCCCGGAATATATAGATGTCACTCGAGGCCGTGCATATCGCCAGAATACCATCTATGCTGATCGGTAAGTTGGATATTTTTACGATACCAGCCCATCGAAAACTAGCACCATAGTAATGCAATTTCAAAATTGTTTGTTCAAATCAATTCAGTAAAATTAACTTTTAAATGTAGCAAAATAGAACAACAACAATTTAAGCTGATCTTTTAAATACAGAATCAATTCGAGAGAAGAAAGTAATTCCTCTACGTATTCCTGCAAGACAAGGTACAAGTAAAACGCATCCGATACATTAATGTCAATGTGAATGTTTGGGTTCGTTCGTTGATATGAAATAATAAAGAATTTCTATATAATGCAATAAACAAACATTTTGAACTATGTGATTATAGGATGAAGCGAATATACTTTTCCCTTAATTGTGAGTGTTTAGTACACTATTATGAGTCAACATCATGACACATTCGATTAGAATATAATAATTGTATTTCAACGTGACATAATGCAATCACCAAAACACTAAGTAATGTTTTTGATAACAAGTCTGAATAGAAATTCTATTGATTAATAAAATATTGAATCACTTTAAAACACACTATGGTGGTTCGAATCTCAGATGTTTTTAGATGAAAACAAGCATGCTCTCATGTTCGATACGGATAGGACAGCTTATATTCTTGTGAGTAGTTACTATACCATATAAGAGCGATACACAAATAGTTAGGAGATAATGGAGAGTGTAACACACGTGAATACTCAGAACAGACACGTCCACTACCGGATGGTTTACCATTTCTCTAGGGGCGGGAGGATTAATTCATTCTCTGCGTATATCTCTTGTTCTTTCTATGAAGAACATACTGGTAAATAAAATGAAATTTAAACCTATAACTATTTAACATTAAAATGCCGTCCTCTATTTTAACCAGTGCACGTAAATGACAAAGATACGTCAGAGGAAGACAGTTCCATAAAGAAAGAAAGATTTGAAGAGATAGAATAAGTGAATCGATAGCAGTAAATCCCCTGAAGCATCCCGCCCCTTACTTATATAACATAACCATGTTAATTACTCAGGATCTCATGAATCGTATTATGAGTGTTATTAATATTAGTATCATTATTATTATTATTATTACTATTATTATTATTATTATGATAGTCGTTAGTAGTAGTAGCAGTAGTGGTAGTAGTAGTAGTAGTAGAGTATTTTAACATCATATACGGATGTTAATCAACCACTTGTTTGTAATTCTGTTACTATATACAGATGTTACAACCTCAGACAGAGAGAATTTTTCACATGATTTCAGTTTTTAATTTGCTTTAAGTAACTGTCAAGATTCTTGGAGATTATTCCCAGAGCTCCGATTGCAACTGGTATCACTTTTGCCTGTTTACCTCTAGTTGTGGTTAACTTTTCTCTGAATTCAGTATAAGTGTCACTTTTTTCAAAGGCCTTTATCTCCACATTGTGGTCATCAGGAATTACAATGTCAATATTATTACACTTGCTATTTTGTTTGTTAACAATGATCATATCATGTATTCTGTACCCACTACTTATATCAGTATGTGTATGTAATTCACACAGTTTTGGTGTCCAAGAATTTGTAGCGCTGACAGGTTGATATGCCGTTAGATAAAGCTCAAACTCAAACTGCAATTTCTGTATGAGTGAGGATGAGTAAATGTCTCATCATTCTCAAAATAAGTTTTTGTTTGTCGGTACTTCCCTCTCTTCATCTGTCTAGTATGATAGAGGAGGCTTTATTTATTTCCCTTAAGCTGATAATAACCTGACAAAAAGAGACGTAATATGTGTTTTCCAAAACGATTCACAAAGATGGAACGAAATGTTTTCATGAGGCAGAACTTACTGTTGTAATTGCAGATATTGATAAAAAAAGACGTAGTAGTGTAGTATGTGAGGTCTCAATTAATAAGAATTATAAAAGTAATAAGGTCTTAATTAATAATAATTAGAATATAATGAGGTATCAATTTATTAGAATTATAATAGTAATGAGGTCTAACATAATCATCTCCATTATAATTAAATTTACATTTTGATCGAAGTTTCATCTGACTCGATATCCGAAACAATTTGATAAATCAGATTAATAGACAACAATGAAATTTAACAGAAAATAAGTTTAGCAATAAAAACAACAACTTTATCAGTGCTAAAAAGCAATTAAAACAAACAAGTTTTGCAGTGATAAAAAGCAATTAAAACAACAAGTTTAGCAGTGCTAATAAGCAATTACAATAATAGGTTTTGCAGTGATAAAAAGCAAGTAAAACAATAAGTTTAGCAGTGCTAAAAAGCAATTAAAACAACAAGTTTAGCAGTGCTAATAAGCAATTACAATAATAGGTTTTGCAGTGCTAAAAAGCAATTAAAACAATAAGTTTAGCAATGCTAAAAAGCAATTAAAACAAAATGGTTAGCAGTGCTATAAATCAATTAAAACAATAAGTTTAGCAGTGCTAAAAAGCAATTAAAACAATAAGTTTTGCAGTGCTAAAAAGCAATTAAAACAATAAGTTTAGCAATACTAAAAAGCAATTGAAACAATGAGTTTAGCACTGCTAAAAAGCAATTAAAACAATAAGTTTAGCAGTGATTAAAAGCAATTGAAACAATGAGTTTAGACCTGCTATAAAGGAATGACAACAATAAGTTTAGCAGTGCTAAAAAGCAATTACAACAATAAGTTAAGCAGTGATACAAAACATTAAAAACAATAAGTTTAGCAGTGATTAAAAGCAATTAAATTCAAATGTTTAGCAGTGCTAAAAAGAAATTAACACAATAATTTTAGCAGTGCTAGAAATAAATTAAACCAATAAGTTTAACAGTGCTAAAAAGCAATTAAAACAATTAGTTTAGCAGTGCTAAACATCTATTAAAACAATAATTTTAGCAGTCCTAAAAAGCAATTAAAATAAGAGGTTTAGCAGTGATAAAAATCAATTAAAACAATAAGTTTAACATTGATAAAAAGCAATTAAAACAATAAGTTTAGCAGTGCTAAACAACAATTAAAAGCATAAGTTTAGCAGTGAGGAAAAGCAATTAAAACAATATGTTCAGCAGTGATAAATAGCAATTAAAACAATAAGTTTAGCAGTTCTAAAAAGCAATTAAAACAATAAGTTTAACAGTCCTAAAAAGCAATTAAAACAATAAGTTTAGCAGTGCTAAAAAGCAATTATACAATAAGTCCAGCAGTTCTAAAAAGCAACTAAACAGCTTATATTCGATCTTTACAAATCCTGAGGGGGGCAATATATTCTTGTAGATTCCATCCTGTTCTGCTGAATTGGAAGAGCCAACTACAGAACGTCCTGCTTGCTCGATTCTCTACATCCAACTGCGTTAGGACTAGAGATGGTTCAACAAATTGCATTCCTACGTTAAGACATCCGATTGGTCGATGGACCAATTACTACTTGGGAACTGTTTATTTAGATCCATACAAACTAGTAAATCAAAATATGTGGATGAAAAGTCTAATCTGATCTATTTACTTGCATTGTCACACGTAAAACAAGTATGAAGAAGGGTAAACAGTAACGTGTATAGTCCCATCGACAGACTAACGGAATCCATTGTACCTCCGACGACAGACAATGAATATCCGCGCACTTTGCAAGGAGTAATGCCCTTGCATAAAATAGAGGTAAGCATAATAATTGCGGGTTTCATTAACGTTCGCGGACGCGATTCTAAGGAAATGGATGCTATGACATATTTAGGAGAAATCGCGTATTAAGTTATAATTAATAGCATCTTTAACATTCCTATTACTAATAACATACACGTAATTATGGAATAAGCATACATATATCCTTATGAAGGTAAACTACACGATATGCCATGAAATAAAAATTTGTAGAGAAAAAATGTAATGGGAGACAAAATTAAAAACAAAAATAAATTAATCACACAGAAAACACGAAACAAAGAGGAGATTGACTGGTGTCGTTCGGATCAACGAATTTCGTTAGAAAGCAGACACTCTCTTGTTTGTTATTCTTGTAAATGATATATATTATAAACTGACGGACATACACACAGACAGACAAACACGATTATCTATATTATTATACATAAATGTATTTGCATTCTAAACAAACGCAAAGAAGATAGATATATGTTCTATTAACAGTTGCAGCTTATTGAGGTTCAAGATAACTATCAATAGTGAAGTTAAAATTGTCCGTATTCTTGACAGCTTGCCAACTAATATCAATTTCACCCTATAAAAAGAAAAGAAAAGAAATACAAAATCACAAAAAACATGGCACAAATTATTACTCATGTCACCCATAAGCTTTACTCTCGTTAATTCAACTTAGACCAATTATATGGCAGTACACGCCAATAAATTAAGAACCAGTGCCATTAAAACACCACACAAAGTTTGCGACCTCTATTTCACCAAAAGCGATTGACATCAAATAATAGTTAAATACGTGTCTTCCTCTTGTTAGAGTATTAAACAAAACTAGCGAAACTCCAAGGGCATTCCACTGTGGTTGATACACCAACCTATATAATGTATTGTTAAGAATGATATTTACAAAAAATTATAAATGCCTACCAGCGTCAATACTATTAAGAAGAAATGACTAAAAATAATTGTTATTGTAAGCTACATATTTTTTTCTTTATTTTTCTAAAATTATGGCAAAATTGTTAGCTAAATATTCTTCAAATCATAAAAACGAATGTCATTTTTTAATTATATTTATTTAAAAAGGTACTGTTTTATTCAGTGAATAATGTTATTTTTGAACGATTTATTTAAAAATGGGAAATGTTGAAATTATTTACGTTAGAGGCCCCATCTTTGCTGATCGGACGATCTCATTCTTGTGTGTTTATGAACGGTGATAACATACGAACAAACATGAAATGAGTTAGTTGTAGTAATAACGAAGGTCGCAAATCACTGTTAACCTCCAAAGCAGCTCTCACCGCTCGACACGTGCACTCGCTTCACACACTCCGTTCCCCTGAGACGGTACGAGACTCGTTTTTATAATATCGAGTCACACCTTAATTCCATACGTGCAACGAGACTTTGCGAGATATGGCGTGAACTGTATGTAATAAACATTCAGGGACGCCATGTTCGATTTCTTTCTTTCTTTCACTCGCAGCGCACAGGACAGGCAAACTCGACGACGTTTCGCAAGTAAGCCCTCTTCATGTTCATGTTCCCTACACTCCCCCCTGATCTCATGATCACAGAGATGGCAGGGAGGCCTCGATCGCCTTCGCCGGTTGCTTCTTCGGAGGGGGACAACGCAAGCCTCATCTTCGATGTGCTCTCGTCCGCGGTCTGAGGGTCGAGAAATATCGCGTCCGCTGGGATACTGCTGATATCCGAGTCACTGTCCGATGGAGCTGCTGCAAGCCAGAGCGATGCCTCACTGCGCTCTGACTCCGACTCGCTCTTGTCGTTCAGTGATGGTTGCGTTGCTAACCGTAGGTCTCTAATGTGACGGGGCATACCGTCGACTCGCACTGCCTGTGGGCTGATTACCTCGGTGACGCGTCCAACTCAGTATTTCGTCGTACACTTGCCGCGCGGGTTCTTAATCCAGACGACATCCCCTTTTTTCAGTTTCTCTTTGGTTACTTCCAGTTCGGGCAGCGGGTTAGTCTCTATGCCTTTAACCCTGACGTGATACCTGTGCAAGGTGTCAGCCGGCGCTGTAGAGGGTGACATATTATCCTTTGGGGTTACGTTATACAGGTAGACTTCCTCAAATACCGTGGAGCCCGTCCTGGCCGCAATGGTTTTGACGGTTCTGTGATTCCGCTCGATGACCCCATTTCCACTCGGTACGTGGGCGCATCGAAACCTCAGGTGTACTCCCCAGCCATCAGCAAACTTTCTGAACTGCTCACTGGTGAATGCTGCGCCATTGTCGGTTAATATCTCCGTTGGGGGGTCACGTTCAAGACAAATACTGTTTAACTGACGGATGATGCTGCCTGCATCCTGCCGGCGCAGCATGCGCCATATCGAAAACCTGGATGGACCGCAATCAATTAGAGTCAGGAAATCCTCGCCGTAGTGGTGAGTAATATCCATCGCCAGCCGGTTCCAATGGCTTTCTACTCCCAGCTTTCCTTTCTCCCAGCGAACGGGTGCTGGATCAATGGATTTGCATGCTACACAATCTTTGACCACTTTCCTGACGTCTGCCTTTTGTACTCCTGGTTCAACCAACTTAGCGAAATATAGGGTCCGCTTGACCCCAGGGTGTCCGGTTTGTTGGTGGACTTCTTTGATGTGATTAGATCGTACGGGGCTCATGGAAGCGGCGCAGGCGGGCTGCATGGGTTCAATAGTCTTTCTTATGGCATCAAGCTATCTTTGAGGTACCCTCGTCAAACAATCCGCTTTGTTCAGGATGAATTTGACCAGGGACACCTCTATTGACAGCGCATATTCGTTCATCAGCTTCATGATCGTGTCGATCCGCCGTCGAATAAGCATCTCGCTCGTGGCTTTGGTTCATACTCTTGCCTTCCCGGTGAGAGTATCTGAAATCCACTTATGGACGCAAGCAGAATCCGTGAATAGTCGCAAGGTGGGCGTCTTCCAAAGGAGTGCCAAGTTAATCCCCTTGATAACTGCATAGAGTTCTGCCATGTTTATGTGCTGGGAGTCCT
Organism: Sepiola atlantica; assembly: GCA_963556195.1. NCBI lineage: Eukaryota > Metazoa > Mollusca > Cephalopoda > Sepiida > Sepiolidae > Sepiola > Sepiola atlantica. The sequence goes on along the minus strand of OY744522.1, from coordinate 12,142,439 downwards.
TTTATGGGCGTAACCAGCAAGCGTCTTCCGCCACCGTACCATCATTGACCACCGATACGACAATGGCGAGAGAGCTTGCATCAACCCACACACTAAGGTTCTGGCTGTCGACGCACCATCTGCCTCGCGTTGGGTCTTCCTTGTGCACCCTGGTGAGGACCTCTTTGAGCATTGTATTGAGAGGGACGTCATGAGTTTCGTCATCCCATCCAGTGGTGACGTCGGAGGCTCTTCGCTTAATAAATGCCACCGCAACACGAAGCCAGCCGCCCAGAGGTCGGTGTCCAACTAACTTTCCGCACAAGGAAAATACGTTTCGTCGTGTAACAATACCAGGCATGTCCGGGGTTTCATTTTCTCGTTTCCAATACAGAACGTCATCTTCCTCCCAGACCTGCAAACCAAGTACCCGTGTGCCATCCCGTAGCCTTTCCGATTCCTTGCTGAGAAGGCCAAAGTTGTAGAGATGCTCCCTCACGCGCGCCGCAGATACAATTTCCTCGTCCACGTACACGTCATCAATATATGCAGACGTTGCCCGCTGAATGCGCTCATCTTTAGTCAGAATGGTGTCAACTCTCATTTGCATAATTGATGGCGCCACATTAAGTCCACATTCCATGCGGGTTAGGCAATCCCTTTTCCCCCTGATGAGCACCGTTTGATAGGGCCATAGTGATCTGTGTACACGCACTTGAAGGTATGCTTTGTGAAGATCCAGTACAGATACATTAGATCCCGCTTGCCGCCATTCCCTCGACTTTTCAGTGCATACGTCCGCGCGAGCTGTAAAAGGGTCCACGTGCTCATTCAATTCTCGATAGTTAAGCACCGACCTCACCTTCTGCTTATGCTGTTGGATAACCGCCATTAACGGCATCAGGCACTTTGGAGGACCCAATTCCTTCTCTGAATACGGAACTAGCGATCCATTACTAATCAAAGTTTGTAGTTTCTTGTCGTATTCTGAATGAGCTCCGGGGCGAATTTTGTATTCTGGCAGCTTATTGTATAATTTCCCGGGTGGCTGCTCCTCCGACCACGTCCAGGAGGCTGTCCAGGACCCTGTGCGCTGGTCGAATTCCGCACAAAAATCAGGCTGTTCCAGCTTCATAGCTGCACTCAGAGCAAAGCCCGCTTTTGCAAAATGTGCCCTACTCTCACCATCAATGCGTACACCTCCCAATCCCTTGATGACGTCCATTCCCAGGAGCAGGTCGTAACCGAGCAGGTCACCGTTCATAACCAAGGCTCGTACGGTTACTGTGGGCCCATCGCCGACACCTGCGCGAATGATGCTGACGCCACAAGAGGCAATCGAGCCACCGCCAACTGTCAATACCGGGATCCTTTCCTTATCCCATGCGTCACAGCATGCTTTGCGCACGAGGGTCTGCGTGCACCCGGTGTCTACGAGCGCGAAGCGCTCACGCCCGTTTACGCGCACGCTCACTGTGGGTAGCGCCTTATTTGGCGACGATCTGGGGAGAAGACTGGCGCTACAGCCTACTCCCCATTGCCCGTTTCCCGGACAACCTCTTGCCCCGTGCCCCAGCTTGTTGCACCAGTAACAACGCACGCGTTTTAACGTTCCTCGATCGGGCGCGTCCTTTGCACCGCTTCGGCTTCGGCAGTCTTTTGAAAAATGATTCGGCCCGCAACATTTGTAGCATCTCACGTCTTCTGTTGGTGGTGAAGACGCTTCCGCAGCTGTCGAACCGGCTCTGTGCCCTCTTTCAAAATGTTTCGGGCTCTGGCCAACAACTCGTTAACCCCAATCTCACTGAGTTTGGACGATGCTCGCTGCAGTCTGCTGGCGCCGTCTGGGAGTCCAGTCAGAAAAGCGCATCCTAGTATTCGCTCGCTTGTTCCACCAAACGACGCGGCTAGCCTCCTCAACTCGGCAAGGTAGACGTCCACAGTCTCATCTAGCCCAAGCTGCCGTTCGGTGAACTGCCTCCAGGCGACGAAGGGGTCCACAGCAAAGGCTGCGTATAACGCCTGCCTAATTTCCTCCAGGCCTGGTTCGTCTCCGAGCTGCTGATACACCGAATATGCTCCTTTGGTCAGCCTCAGCGGGATGACCAGTGCAGGATCCTTTATATTGCAAAGTCTGCAGACGCGCTCGGCTTTCTCCCACCACTCGACTACAGAGGGTCCGGAGGGGGAGCCGTCGAACTTGGGTATTAATCTCAAGTCGAATGTGTCCATCGCCGAGATAGCTTGTAGTAACAACGAAAGTGGCAAATCACTGTTAACCTTCAAAGCAGCTCTCACCGCTCGACACGTGCACTCGCTTCACACACTCCGTTCCCCTGAGACGGTACGAGACTCGCTTTTATAATATCGAGTCACACCTAATTTTCATACGTGCAACGAGACTTTGCGAAATTTTGCGTGAACTCTATGTAATAAACATTCAGGGACGTCATGTTGGATTTCTTTCTTTCTTTCACTCGCAGCGCACAGGACAGGCAAACTCGACGACGTTTCGCAAGTAAGCCCTCTTCATGTTCATGTTCCCTAAATTAGTGTATCATCATATATACTGAATACTTTAGAAACGCTTATTTACGTTGAAATGGAAACGTAAACTAGTGTAATTGATTAGTCTGATTAATTCAAATAATTGTGTACTATCTAATAATAATAGGGACAATTATGTTGACGTATTTGTTATATATATTTTCTATAAGTTAAAAATGTTTACTTTGTTTACATGAATTCCGTAAAGTTACAGTTTTCATTTACGCTCGACAAATAATTCGTAGGAAGAAAGAATAAGGCTACGACCCCAATAAAAAATAACTGTTTTCATTTACGCTCGACAAATAATTCGTAGGAAGAAAGAATCAGGCTACGATCCCAATATAAAATAACTGTTTTCATTTACGCTCGACAAATAATTTGTAGTAAGAAAGAACAAAACACCCATACAAATATAAATAAATAAGTGTTTCATTCACAAATTGCATACTCTCTTCAGAGACTTTCGCCACATGATTGACAATAACATTTATGTTAAGAGGAGGTCTTTTCCGTGGTATCATTACATGTGTAGAGTCGCAGGTTATACTTATGTACTTGCTAAAGGCATCTTTATGGTTGTATTTAGGTTTCGCCATGCATCCCACATACAGAGTCTGGTATTCCTTAATTGTCACCAATCTTGTACTGGCCATCTCGATGTCGCTTAAATTCAGTGATCGTACACAAACAATTGTGTCAACGCGATAATGCCGTGTGTTTAACCTCTTCTTTATGTGTCTGTTAAGCCTGAGGTCATACGACAGTTTCCTACTTTTTACGCAATCCTTTGCATTATTGTCGTACTCTGCAAGTTCTTTGAAGCTGAACCAGTTGGGCAGTAGAGGGTACAAAGCAATGGTGCATAGTATGATCCTCTTCTCCATATTCACAGATGGTTGGGTGTTTTTTTTAGCTCCACTAAGCCATTGAAACGTGTGATCGCCTTATATCCGTTTTTTGGCGGTTAAGTGTTTTCCATTAGACAAATAGTTATTCTGGGTCAGGGAGAAAGGTGTCAGGTAAGCATTCTAATGTCAGTAGAAAAGGAGGACATTGCTGTAGTCTGATCTCTTCTCCGGGTATTTTACTGGTTATATCCATGATTTAAATGTGTGTGCACATATATCATCAAGTGCAATTCAATGGCATACCCAGGACATATTGTATTGAACTCATACATTGCGTCCTGGCAGGTACAAAGAGTCAAATGGGTCTGTGGGTAACTTGAATCTTGGGATTAACGGCATATAAACTGTCGTTGGATTATTTTACACCTAAATCGTACATATGTTTTGCATATGATTGGTGGGTAGATCAATGTGTTTTGCAGGCGTTTATGTTGTTAACAAATAGTTTGTAAACAATAGTTTCTATTTAACCCATAAATGGCGACCTGACAGGTACTACCATTACTTATTGAAATTATGGTAAATAAAGTGAAACTCTACACTCCCTAAAGCTCCGAAAGAAAGGGCCTCATCACTGGATTTATTTCACGGTCATATCAAAGACCAGCCTTGGGCATAATGTCGAACCCGCACTCCCCAAAGCTACTAAATGGAAGTTTCACTACTTGATGCAGTTTCATGTCATATCCAGAAAATATTCCCTTCTACTCATAGATGGGACAGGAGCAGGTACTACTAGTCCGAGTACACTCCCCGAAATTTCACAAAATCCGGCTTTAGTACCGGATGCGTTTTTTCTTAATTTCATCAGCATATTGTATTTCCTTTCCTACATATTTCCATTAAGAATGTGACTACGTAGGATTCAGCACCATGCAAGGGAGAAAACATGGCTGACTTGCTTAAGAAGTTTACTGACCAGTTTGCTATTTATGTTATGCGAATGCAGCCCGTTTTCAAAATAACAGGTTATGATTTGAAGTTGCTTTTGTCGATCGATGAGGGGTTGAGAGGGCATGTGTCGTAATAGGTCAGTATAAACCGACTACTCACGTGTCAAGCGCTCAGGTATTGATTCGACCGCTAAACTAAAGCACATTAACACCACAGACTCTGTTTGCCGTGGATAAAATACGCTACCTTAAACAGACAAAAGCCATTTTACATGTTTTAAAGAATTTGTAAAAATGAAAAATAAAATACGAAGGCCCAACAAAAGAATAATTAGAGACACGTTTTTATTGTTTAATATTTGCAATCAAAAGTTGATTTTATTATATGAGTAAAATTATGTTTTTATACGTAGCGGCTTTTATGAATATTAGGAGAAGTGTCTATTAAATGCTGATATACTTGCGAAAGTACTTTATTATTATTTCTTAAAATTAGTATTTACTGATACATCTGAAAATAAATTAATATACAATATTCCTTCAAAAAAGATAAAATTAAATTGTGATAAAATATTGCGGGATTCAATGTCGCATTTTTGTTTCCATTTTTTGTTACTTGAACATTTGTTGGTTACTTGAACATTTCTTGGTTACTTGAACATTTCTTAGTTACCTGAACATTTATTGGTTACTTGAGCATTTATTGGTTACTTAAACATTTCGTGGTTAAGTGAACATTTCTTGGTTACTTGAACATTTCTTGGTTAGTTGAACATTTCCTGGTTACATCAACATTTCTTGGTTACCTGAACATTTATTGGTTACTTGAACATTTGTTGGTTACTTGAACATTTATTTGTTACTTCAACATTTCTTGGTTACTTCAACATTTCTTGGTTACTTGAACATTTCTTGGTTACTTGAACATTTCTTGGTTACTTGAACATTTCATAGTTACCTGAACATTTTTTGGTTACTTGACCATTTCTTGGTTACCTGAACATTTCTTTGTTACTTGAACATTTCTTAATTACTTGAACATTTCTTAGTAACCTGAACATTTTTTGGTTACTTGAACATTCATTGGTTACCTGAACATTTCTTCGTTACTTGAACATTTCTTGGTTACTTCAACATTTCTTGGTAACTTGAACATTTCTTGGTAACTTGAACATTTCTTGGTTACTTGAACATTTCATTGTTACCTGAACATTTTTTGGTTACTTTAACATTTCTTGGTTACCTGAACATTTCTTTGTTACTTGAACGTTTCTTAGTTACTTGAACATTTCTTGGTTACTTGAACATTTCTTTGTTACCTGAACATTTCTTTGTTACTTGAACATTACTTGGTTACCTGCACATTTCTTGGTTACTTGAACATTTATTGGTTACTTGAACATTTCTTGGTTACTTCAATATGTGTTGGTTACTTCAACATTTCTTGGTTACTTGAACATTTCTTGGTTACTTGAACATTTTTTGGTTACCTGAACATTTCTCGGTTACTTGAACATTTCTTGGTTACTTAAACATTTCTTGGTTACTTGAACATTTCTTGGTTACCTGAACATTTCTTAGTTACTTGAACATTTATGGGTTACTTGAACATTTCTTGGTTACTTGAAGATTTCTTGGTTACCTGAACATTTCTTGGTTACCTGAACATTTATTGGTTACTTGAACATTTATTGGTTACTTGAACAATTCTTGGTTACCTGAACATTTCTCGGTTACTTGAACAGTTCTTAGTTACTTTAACATGTATTGGTTACTTGAACATTTCTTGGTTACTTCAGCATTTCTTGGTTACCTGGACATTTCTTGGTTACTTGACCATTTATTGGTTACTTGAACATGTATTGGTTACTTGAACATTTCTTGGTTACCTGAACTTTTCTTGGTTACTTGAACATTTATTGGTTACGTGAACATTTCTTGGTTACCTGAACTTTTCTTGGTTACTTCAACATGTATTGGTTACTTGAACTTTTCTTGGTTACTTGAACATTTCTTGGTTACTTCAACATGCATTTCTTCCATAACAACGAATTCGTTTTTACTTTTATTTATATTTCGTTTCTTCAAACTCGACGGTTTTCTTATCAAATTATCTAGTTTTCAATAAAATTTTTAAAGTAACATCAAAATATTGCAGACTCGTTTCATCATTTAATCAGTAATGTAACCAAATATTTATAAAAATATGACTAATTCTTTAAGGCAATGATGTTTCATAACATTAGTGGGTGCAAAATGCTTTCAAAACTTTAAAGTGTTTAATATATGAGTATTTACTAAGCATTTTTAAACCAGAAATGACTTTCTATTCGATAGTTTAATTGCTTCCGAAATATTTTCAAATTTAAAAAAAGTCACGAAGAATTTAATTTTATTTTCAACTATAAACAAAAAATTAAATGGCAGACTTGTTTGCGAAGAAATGGAATAATTTTATTTCATAATTACATTTTATTTAAATATGATTTTTAAAAAGTTCGTTTTAATACTATTCCAATTTTATTTCTTATTGAAGAGATTTTTAGTAAATAAAATAAAAACATGTAAGTCACTTAGAGGCGATTAATACACACAAACAGACAGACGAAAAGACAAAATGTTAAATAAATGCACTACATCGAACTGTTTAACTATATATTAACAATTAAATTTAGTTCATCATGAATAATAGTGTAAGCTGATGTTGTTCTCTGATTATTTAAAGTAAATAGAATCCGTTTGAGAATAAAACCAGCTTCAACACAAAAATATTTTGAGTAAATTCGTTGGAATTATTTTTTTGAATTTAACATGTTTTTATTTGGTGGATTTGTTTTTCATTTTCTAATTTTGTTTATAATGTTGATATTTTTTTCGAGATTTATTTTTCTCGAGAACTAAAAGATTATATGTAGATTTTATGTCACATATAAAGTATTTTATCGACGTGAATATCGTCTAGAAAATTAGAATGATGCGATGAAAGTACTCAAAATGCACTCGACATATTTTAATATCTAACGTAAATTCAGCCTCTTTCTTGAATGTTGTCATCGGTAGCTTTCTTTCTACAAAATTAATAATTTATTTTGCTTCGCCACTTCTCGAAAATATTTTGACCGCCTCGGAATTATTTACATATGGATTCCATCTTGAAAAATGGGGGCAATGTAGAGATACCTCTCGTTGTTTGGAACTAAAACATTAATTTGATCAGGAAAACGGCATTGTTTAAAAATAAAAAAATAAACTAATTACAAGTAAAACCACTCCCGGATAAAACCGGGTCGATATTACTGGTTTAAAATAACAACGACTCATCAATTTCAAAAAAAAATGTGTAAATGTGTACTAGAAAAGTTGATTAGACTTGATTAGTACTACGTTTTGGTAAATTTGCAAAAAATGTAATTGGCTCGCACTTAATTTTAATTCGAAGTGTCTTTCTCTGTATGTATGTATGTATGTATGTATGTATGTATGTATGTATGTATGTATGCATGTATGTGTATCGAAATAGAATAAGTTTATGATTTAGCAGAACATAGAAAATAATGTCATGTCCAAGATCCTGTTAGATTTTGAAAAACAAGTTGGCCTTATGTCATCTAAATGTCCACCATGACAAAATCACTTAACGATTTTCTAACAACATTATAACCTAGCTCATCGTATATGTTCTATCTGTGGACGTTCATTTAAGAACTGATAGTTCTTGTTATCTATGTACTCATGTCGGACGGCTACACGATGAGATATATACCGAGTGTGGATGTATGTATGTGTGGGGTTTTAAGCATGGCAAAAATACGCACAGACAGCGTGTAGTAAAAAGCTCATGAGAAGTGTGCTTTCAGATTCTGAAGTTGAATAGTATTCTGAAATACGTGTTTTCAAATAACTATTTACAAAACTACAAATAAAATAAATGGAAAGTGTCGTATAACCCGAAGGTCAGTGTCGCTGGATGAGATCGGCCACTTTTTCCAAAGAAAGTTTGTTGTTTGAAAGAACAATCATCTGGTTACGATTTTACGTTTTCATTCCTGTGAGTATCTGATTTCTAAACAAGTAGAAGTGACACAAATAAGAGATGAATAAATAAAGTAAGCAACAATTGTAACTATACGTTCAACAATAAAAGTTATTAAACATCTAAAAGTTTGTATTTTGTGCTACTGTTTGGTTGTCTGTTTTATGGCATATCAAGCTCATTTGAGTGTTTTAATCTTGAAACACAACACTTATTGTGGACAATTTATTCTTTTCGATCTATTGAATACCAGTCGTGATTTCATCCATGGTTTAATGGTTATGGATATGTACTTTTCCCACCGTTATTCGTAAAACAATAAATCTGATAGGATTTGAACTAATCGTAGCCGATTTAATAGTTTACGTTGTTATAATTCCACCAATCCTGCCTCGCTTTCTTTGTCTCCCATGAGTTCAAAAGTGTGAAAATTAAAAACAAAGCAACAAAAAGCCATGAAAATGTGTTCGCCATCATCTGCTTTGATCTCATTTAATATTCTTCTGAAGCAGTATTTTCGTTGGTCTGTCATGCTTACGTAGGTAATAGAATTGTTGTTGGTCTGTCACGCTTAAATGGAAAACAGGATGTTATTGGTATGTTATGCTTAATTTGGAAATAACATATTCGTTGGTCTGTCACGCTTAAGTTAGAAATAGCATTTTCGTTGGTCTGTCATGTTTAAGTTTTAAATAGCATTTTCATCGCTAAACGCGCAAATTGAATGGACGCATCTCATTTTCGATGTGTTCAAGAATCTTTATAAGAAGCTCTGTCCGTTGGTTGGTCCATCATGTTAAACTATAAGTGTTGATAGGTTTGTGACATCTACATTTCAAATAGCATGTCTGTAAGTTCGTCACGCTCAAGTTTGACAGAGTAGGATGAATGGACGCATCCATTCTTTTATCTTTAAGTTGTTTTTTTATTATTTATTTCATTTTTTTTTATTTACGGTTTTCCTATAGATTATATGTACTCCTCACAAATTTTTATTGCACGATCATTAAATCGTATTATAGCCACCTTTTTATGGTATATTTATCAGCCTTCTTTTTTATCGAGTAAATTATTTTTATTTTTATTTCTATATTTTACACAGAGCGAATAATGATCTCGAGTTTCGTTGGTTTCATATAATTTATTCACACGTTATGAATCATAAATGATAACATATATTATAAGATTTCGCTAATTTAACTCTTCTGGATAGCTACATTACTTAATGTGATAATACTAGAGTTGGCGTGTTATGTTTACATAATTTTCTATTTAAATGATGTGAATTGTAAATTATTTGTATTTTACAACTACCCTTCCCTTATGAAGGCAGACAAGAAAGGGTTGCAATAACTAAGCTGAATGATGGAACTTATGATGTGGATGCAGTAAATCGATTCACATTGGTTGGAATCCGTCAGATTCCTAAAACAGACGATTGTGATTTTTATTGGCTAAATGTTATTCAGTTTTGTAGCGTGTCACTATCGATGTGGTTACGCTAGTTTTCATTGAAAGTAAACATGGCAACTGGTTGAGTGGGTATGATGTTGAAAACACCGGAATAAGCAATGCACATTACTGATAACGTACTCCGACATACCTTCAATATGCATTTTTCAATACACAATGTATAATGCAAAATAGAAGTACGAATTTGTAAATCGTAGTAACTACGTAGTTAGTTTAATAGATAAAAAAGGAGACAAACAAATAAATAAAAGAATAATAATAAAGATAGATATTGTGATTTTGTTTGCGTTTTATCTAAACATTGAATGCCGTTATCGATTGCTTACGTCATCTATTAAACAAAAAGCGGTGATGATCGTGAACAAAATGATGACGTATTCCTTCACACCTAAGATAATGTTATTTTGTTTGCTTTGTATCTTGATTCAACCTCCTCTGAACATTGGCTGATGTCATCGATTCGTGCCACTATCTATTAAACAAGAAGCGGTCAAACCAGAGTAAGAAAGGGGGAATAGATCCTTTATAAGGTTTTATTTAGACGGCCACGGGTCGTGCACTAGATGAACCGTCTAGAACCCTGGGGGTCTATTATACAACTAAAGGTGTGTAGATCTTGATTGCTTACCTGCCTTTTTGTTTGTATCCGTGCACAATGGATGATGTAACAAAACTGTGACGTCATTTTGTTAGTCAGCGTGCATACTGAATGTAACAAAAGGCGTTGTGCACAGTGGATAACGCCGCAAAGTGAGAAAAGAGAGAGGGGATATAATAAATACCTTATGGATAGACTGAACGATCCAAAAAGTCACAGAGTGTCTAGTATATTTATAAATATCTGTCCATATTGCATGCTTACTTGTTTGTATCCGTGCACATCGGATAACATCAAAAAGGCATCTTGTACAGTGGATGACGTCACAGAATGAAAATGAAGTAAATAAAGCGTAAAAGATAGGAGTGTGTGTAGTTAAAGCAGGTGAATTGCTTAAATAATTTAAAAGGGAAAGAGAATGAAGTATGCGCAGAGAGATGATGGGAAAAAGATAAAAGATGGGCAAAAGAAGGGGAGAGCAATAGAATAAATAGTGTTATGTTGCGTAACTACATGCGATGTCATAATCTATCGTATTCTTGAGTGTCCAGACTGATAATATACGCATAATGAAACAAGGTCTATCAAAATTGACCATATATTAGTTAAGAGAAGGTCTGTAACGAAAGCTTTTAGGACAAGATAACAGACGAGCTTCGTAAAAAGTTACACAAATGTTGGCCAATGCTTGTGGTAAAGCGGCACCCATAGCACCCCCTATGAATTCGTCTGTAAATCATTTTGTCAAAACTGAATTCTACCGACATTATCACAATTTTGATCAATTCTACGAAAATACATTCAAGAAAAAGGAGGAGAAAACAATTGACTACGATGTAAGACATCCGCACATATAGTAATAGTTTATTCATTTTTTAATTAAGCATGTTTAATAATAAAGAGGTAATATGCAATTTATAAGGCAGTGTTTTGTTTATATGTTTTTTTTTAAATTCATGTTAATATTCATTTATAAAAAAGTTGAATTCTATGTTTCTATCTAATTACAGGTAACCCATGATCAACCAACAATAAAGTTCAAATCAACTTCACTTGTTTTCCATATTAAAATAAATCAAATCTAAAGATCAACAAAAACATATTCTAAGGAATTACTGTTGCAGAAAAAGAAGATAATAAAACAACAACACTTTCTTCATTTGGAATAAAGTCCATAGAACAAATTTACTGACATAATCAACCAGGATAACAATAATCCGATGCACTTGAAGGATCACTAATTTTATTATATCGTCGAAATAAGTTACTCAGAGAAAAAACCATGCTGAATACACCATCCCCAAAGTTCTGACTGTATGCGATGCGAATTATAGAAAAAAATTCAAAATGTCGGTAACTTCCGGTATGAGTAAGAAAATGTCGCATACGCACAACGGCTACGTTGAGGATGATGATAATGACGATGTGATAGCGCCGAGCAAAAGATGCTGCAACTGCTGCCGGAAAAAGCAGCGACCTGGCCCGAAAGTTCCAAAAGTGAGTCGAAGAAAAAAGTTCATTAATTGTTGTCGGAAATGTATTACTTTTCTTTTGTCGCACATTGGACTTACTTGCCTGGTGGCTGGATACTCTGCCCTCGGAGGTTACGTCTTTATGACTCTGGAAAGCCCGTTTGAAATTAAGCAGAGATCAAACGTTGGGCGGATTCGACAGTAAGATGAACTTTTTTTATATTTTTTATTCTTCCAGGAATTTGTTTATGTTAATTACTCTGAGTTATATGTTGTTATTATTATTATTATTATTATTATTATTATTATTATTATTATTATTATTATTATTATTATTATTATTTACTCACTAGGAGTTATCACACTGGTCATCGTCAGTGATCGCCCACTGCCGACAACCTGTGGTATTCCCTGGAGTTTGAGTGACAACAAGTCTCCTCAGACTTCCAGTATGCTCCATCTCTTTTCGTTCATCACCGCTGATGACCTTGCGGTATCACAACAGCTACCTACCACCGATTTCCCGCTGATAAGTGCCATTGGTCCCCTGTGGGGCCCGAGTGGAAACAAGCCTCCCCAAGGTCCCAGAGCTGTCCGCGCTCTTCCAGTGGAGGTCTGGTTTGCGCTTTCCCTCCTCGATCCTCTGTCCATAATTTTCGTGGTGTCAGCCTATGCTTGCGCCTCTCTCGTGCGGTTGTATTTCCCCCGATTCTGTTGTTTTGTGCTTCCATGTGTTTGTTCTCCATTCGTTGATTATGTGGGTTGGTTTCCGCATTCGAGGACATTTCTCAGGATTGTAGCTCTTTTGATCATTACTGTCCTTTGTATGGTCTCAGTTATCCCCTTGATTCCGATTTCTCCTAGTCTTTTCTCCATGTTTTTGGGGACTGTTATTAGTGCTCCTATGATTATTGGTGTTATACTGACTTTCTTCATGTTCCATATTCCTTTCAATTCTCTGGCAAGTTCAGTATTTTTGTTTCTTGTTTCCGTCTCTTTGATCTTCACTCTGTGGTCCACTGGAACGGCAAAGTCTACGATTTTGCAGGATTTTTCTTTCTTGTTGATTATTATCATATCCGGTCTCCTCGCTGTTATGAGCGTGTCTGTTTGTACATTCATATCCCATAGGATTTTGTGTTTTTCGTTTTCTAGTACAGTTTCTGGTTTGTGTTTGCACCGTTTTTTGCATATTCGAAATTCAGTTGTTTGCACATTCCCCGGTGTATTTCTTTCCCCACGCTGTCATGTCTGTTCTTGTATTCCTTTTGGGCTAGCTTGCTGCATTCACTTATTATATGATTTATCGTTTCGTCTCTTTGTCCACACAATCGGCATTTACTGTTTTCTTGGGTTTTATCTATCTTTGCTTTTATAAAGTTTGTCCTAATCGCATTGTTCTGTGCGGCCGTCAGCAGAGATTCCGTTTCTCTGTTCAAGTGTCCTTTTCTTAGCCAGGCCCAGCTGTTTTCATTGGCTTCATAGCTTGTGAGTCTTATAAAGCGTCCATGTAGTTGTTTTTCTTCCCACTTTTCCTTTCTTGTCTTTTTGTTTCTGGGTTCAGTGCTTCCGGGGTTGTTTGTTGGGCTGGTGTCTCTTGCTGTGGTGATCAGTCTTTGATTGTGTCTGCTTCCAGAACTTCCAGGTATTTATAACTATCTTGTTTTCCTAGCGCCCTCATCTCCTCTTGATTGGGGAGTTCTATACCATCTGTCGTCTCCAGTTTTCCTCTTTTAATCTCAAGCAGTGCCAATTTTTCTATTCCAAACTCCATTTGGATATCCTGGCTGAATATCCTGGTTGTATTTATTAACTTTTCCAGTTCTTTTTTGTTTTTTGCAAACAGTTTAAGGTTATCCATATACATCAGGTGGTTTATTTTTTGTTCTGTATCCTTAAACCTGTATCCGGCATCACACTTTCTAAGTATGTAGTTGAGTGGCACCATGGCTATTATAAACAATAGTGGTGTCTCCTTGAAAAATGCCTCTCTGTATTTTTGTCTCAGACAGGTGTTGTCCTCCGGCTGTTAGTTTTAGTCTCCATGTTTCCATTGCTTTCTGGATGAGATTAATAATTCTGTCTGGTATTTTGTATATTTTTAAGCATTCAATTATCCATGTTTGGGGGATTCTTTCGTAGGCTTTCTTGTAGTCAATCAATGCCATGGTTATGTTCTTTTGTCTGCTCTTTACCTCCTTCAAGATCTTTTGATCAATGTATAGTAGATCATGTGCCCCGTCTTTGTCCTTTCCGACATCATTTTTGTTCCTCGGGGAGCAGTTCACGTTTGTCCAGGGATTGGTAGAATTGTTCTCTCAGTTGTGCTGTGAGAATTTTCCACATTATTGGTAGACATGTTATCGGTCTGTGGTTGCTGGGGGTCGTTCCCTTTTTGGGGTCTTTTTGTATTAATGTTCCGTCATCCATTGTTGTACGACTGTTTGGCGGATACATCCACTCAGTTTCTGCGCTAGTCTTTCATGTAGGGTCGTGAATCTTTTAAACCAGTATGCATGTATTCCATCGCGGCCTGGTGGTCTCCAGTTTGCCATTTTTCTTAGGGTTTTTTTTATCGTTTCTTTGTTAATTTCTGTTTCGGTTCCTTCTTCGATTTCCTGCAGTTCATCTTTCATGTTTTTCAACCATTGGACATTCTTGTTGCGTTTTTTTGGTCCTTCCCATATCTTGCTCCAGAATTGGTTTGTTGCTGTTGAGTTCGGTTGCTCTGTTGTTGTTTTTTCTCCATTTACGTTTTTGTAAAACTGGCTTTCATTGTTTTCAAAGGTCCTGTTCTGTTTGCTCTGTTCTGATTTGTACCTGTATCGTCTCAGTCTTCCTTCTATTGCTGCTATCTTTAGTTTTATTTCTTCATGTTTCTCATTTAGATTTTCCTTGCGTTTCTGATTTTTTCCTCTTAATCGTTTCATGTCCTCCTTCCTTCTGTTCATGGTGTTAGCTTCTTTCCGGAGTTTGGTGATCTGGGTTTCCAGTCTGACTTCCCATCCAGGTTTCGTCGGTCCTCTCTTTTGTCCATTCTCTTCGTTTCTTAGTTTCATACTTACCGGTTTTGTCCCTGCATATATCAGGTTGTTTAGGTTAGTAATAGTTTCTGCTGGGATGTGTGTGAGGAGTATGTTTACTCTGTCTGTTACTGCTTTTAACTTCTTAGCTACTTCATTATTGAGAGATGGGAGGTTTGTTTTGTTTTCTAACATGTATCATCTAATGTTTTCCACTTCACTTGCTTAATTTTCGTGGAGTTCTATCTCAGCGGGTTCTGTGGTTCCGCAGTCTTCTATCTCATCTGGTTCTGTGATTCTGTAGTCTTCAATCTCTTCAGTTTCAGTGTGTATGTTTTGCCCGTCAACTTCCTGTCGTTTCTCATTCGGTGATGTTTCTTGCTCCGTTTCGCCATTAACCTTCTGTCTGATTTCCGTCAGTTCCATCTCCGAGAACCATCCTCGCTTGAAGATCTGTCTTGCTTGATCTGCTATCCTTTGTTCCGTTGTATGGTAGTCACTAGCAATGTCCCAGAGATGTTTCATTCGTTTTCGGTAGCCTCTTTCTGTAGGGTAGCAGCTTTTATAATAGCACTCCATCACCAGTCTGTTCTCTTTTATTATTATTATTATTATTATTATTATTATTATTATTATTATTTTTTTATTTTATTTTTTTTTTATTATTATTAGTATTGTTATTATTATTATTTATATTATTATTATTATTATTATTATTATTATTATTATTATTATTATTATTATTATTATCATTATTACTATTATTATTTCATAGTAGTCCGACTTTTGGGATGTTTTATGTTGGAGTTTTCTTTTTCGAACATTAAGTCAATTCCCTCGACCTGAGATATTCAAGCTGTACCTTAACACTTTAGTTGTTCCCAACAGGCAAGCTTTTAGCAGGATCAAAAATAAATCGTCTTGTCAATATGTTTAAGACATTTATGGTGGACTTCGTTATAGTTCCAAGCGTTCCAATTACAACGGGGATCACCTGCACTTCTTTACATTTCCATAGTCTTACTAATTCCCATTTTAGATCTCGATATTTATTTATATTTTCGTATTGTTTGTTTGGTGTCGAAGGGGCAGCCTATATCAATGATTAAGCAAATACTCTTGTTTTTGTTTAGAAATATTAAATCGGGTTTTGAATGTTCAAGAACCTTATCAGTATGGATGCGTATGTCCTAAATACGTTTGAAATGGTCGTTCTTCCTTTACCACTTCTCGCTTATGCTCATACCACTTCTCATTGTGGTCCAATTCATAAAGTTTGCATATATTCCAGTGTAGTACCTGACCGACTGTGTTGTGTCTCCATTTTTAATACTAGTGTTGTGCTAGAATTGGACATTAAGATACAATATGCGCTAAGGTTGATTCCATTTCATCAGAGAATCGGCATATCGGTTATTCTCTAGTTTTTTTAATGGACCTAGTCCGGGTGGCTTCTACCTGGGCTGCCATGAAGGTGCTCTCGGTAGATCGTTTGAGATCAGCCCTGATCAAGCAATTCTAGTTGTTATTATCTCTAAATGCAGTATTCTTAAAACACATATCAAACGTCGTCTCCCTTTTTATCTCTCGATTATATATATATATATATATATATATATATATATATATATATATACACACACATATATATATATATATTGTCTCATTTTACTCCAGTCGAAGTTCTCAGAAATTAAGGTACCCCTTACCCCTTCCTGGGGCTAACACTTGTTCTCTATATAAGATACATAGATATTCGAATATTTTATTAAAGTTCTTTGTATTTAGTAAAAAAAATTAAGAACATTAATGTTCTACTCCACAATTGACCAGTTAACTATTTTATTATATATCTTAATTATGGTGTATTGGTCCTATCGTATACCAGGGAAAAAAGTAATCTAGTCTGGTGTATTATCTTAACACGAATTTGATTATATTGGACTTGGAAATTGCTGTTCTATGAAAATAACAGTGCCGTTTAGTTCTAGGCACGCAGAGATAGAAAATGAATGTATTGACATGAATGGTTGCAGCTAGAAATGTTTTTAATGTGAATGTTTTACAAGGGGCATAGATGCATAGTCGTACACTTACTTTGCAAATAACGATTAAGTAGAGACAAAACTGTGAGAATCATGCTGTACGGTTGAGTATAGGAAATCGCCCACTAAATTTCCAAGTTGATTTTGTACTCTATGAAGACGAAACAGACGGCTTCGTCTAATATGTGGCAACAGTACTGCATCTTGGGACGTATTTGACTTTCATACAGGTTAAAAAATTGTATAAGAAGTGGGATATTTTTGGGGGCGGTTAAATGATCTAACAATTTTTCCACCGAACTCGTCAACGGATTTGAGGTAAATTTTCCATTTCAGGTTTGGAGTGAAGAGCTTATCACATCAGGGGGCTTCCTCATGATGAGAGCAATCCATTACAGTTGGGGCGGAGTAAGGATGAGAACGTTTGTGGTGAACGGAGAGAAGTTTGGTTTTAGACGTATTAAAAGTAGTCAGCCATCGTTTCCCCAATAAAAGCTCCAGGGCGGAAGAGAGATAATCATTTGTTCCATCTGCATAAATGTCGAGGACGAATGATCTTAGAATGCGATTTTGGTGATCATTGATGAAGATAAGAAAAAAGAATGGATTCTTTAGGTAACCTGCGTTGATACTATAAGCTTCAAACGTCTGCCTATCAACGACAACTTTTATGAAATTATCAGAGAGAAAGTATGTTTTGGTTGAGATGACATTGTCAGATATTCCATGACTGGAAATCATGTGAAATAGACATCTAATCGAACTTTATCAAAGGTAATTGATATGTCGATAGATTTTGCTCGTGAAACGTAGCTGCCAACAATAGATTCACTGACCCAGTGTGATATTACAGTCAGCACATCAGTTGTTGATCTTGCAGGGCGAAATCCATATATCTTCTCAATAAATCAGCTGTTGTGCTCTGGTGTTTGACAACTTCTTGATTTATCACAGATTCAAGCAACTTACTCATGTTAAACAGAAAACCGATTTGCATGTACTAAGAAGCAGAACATCGATCTCCATTATTTGTTTTTAATACTGAGCAGACGGACGAGGTTTTCGAAGGTGTTGGGAAGCATTTGATATTTTAAGAAACGATTAGCTAGTTCCGGTTGAAGCAGTCCTTAAGCACTATTATTGGAATGAAGGCAGGGTCGGTTGCTTTGCTGGTTTCTAGGTTCTTGATGAGTTTGGCAACATTCCTGACAAATATATGGATGTCGCTCAGTATTTAAAGTCAGATAGGGTGACAATCAAGAGGTAGGCGACCTTGTATCGCAAAGGGTGTAATTTAATGCAATATTCTTAGCAAAACGTTTGCCTGCATCGGAAAACGACGAAAGCACCTTTAGTACATGGATGGTGGTTGGGATAGAGGTCACGCATCTGTTCAGAACTCTGTTTGCTATTCACAAATAATCGTGAGAAACAGGCCTCTGCTTAGCTATTAGAGACATAACAGATTGGGCTGCCCTATGACTTTATCGCGTTTCTTATAACCCATTTGCAGTGATTGCTGGCAGTCTCAAAGGTGACTTAGGTTTCAGAACATTTTTTTCGTTGAAAACAATTGAAATTGTGGTTTCTGAAAGCAATGACAGCGGCACATTCGTGGGTGTATCATAGCTGGTTGTTTAGTTTCTGTTGGAATTTCTTGGGGGTATGAAGCTTTCTATACTAACGATTAGCCAATCAGTTACATCGGATGCGATACATGAAACATTCTTTGTAAACATGGAATGCAGAGGAATTTCTTTTATGAAAGGTTCTGATCCTGTCCGAGCCAGCCATCGAGTATCGTCACGCTGTGTGATGGAAAGGGACACCATTGGTAGTGTAGTACTTTGTTCTGATCTTGATAGAGACTAGTGAGTAATGACTAGATTCCAGCTGAGACAAAACAATGGACGAGCACAGTTCTCGATAAGTTGTTTTAAAAGATCTAGAAGACTTGCAAAATGTCCGTCACCGTCGGGTACGCGATTACGTTTTTCAACAATCTGTGTTAGGCCATAAGCAAAAGAGGAAATCGTGACGAACCTCCCTTCATAATCTGTCTTGTTTAAGTACGTCAACCACTCATCATTGGGAACATCATAATTCCCACGGACGTGAATATTGGTAAAAGGATGAGCATGTTCCTATATGTAGAAATAACAGTGCACTATCACACACATCCTACATGTAAGATGTTTACTATTGTAAACATCTTACAAGGAGGGTGGTCAGTATTTGTTTTTATTGTATATAACTAGGAACCCATGAGTTTCCTGACCTATATATACACACATAGAACATTATTGTGAAGTAATACAAACTATTTTCAAAACAGCCAAAATACAGCGGTTCCTTATATATCTGTATGAGTATGTTTTAGTTTAAAAACGCATTGAAAGATGCGTCCAGACATCTCTATGAGATCGCTCTCCTTCTATCAGTATGTCTGTTGATATGTCATCTTGATAGTTAACACGTAAGTTGAATGGGCGCATCTTAGGAATAGCCGTTCTTGGTTTTATTCAAACGTCAATGCACATAAACTATTAACGATTCGCTTTTAAGAATAAGCGCATGTACAAAACACATCTTCTAGAACCCTATTAGGAAAATCAGACAAAAATAAATATAAGAAAATGACGTAAAGTTTATGGGGAACGCGATGAAAATAAAGGAAAGTCGAAATAACAAAATTATATCTATCTATCTATCTATATATATATATATATATATATATATATATATATATATGTTTATATTATAATAAATGAAGCTAAAAGCCTTTAGAGCATTTTTAACATTTACTGATTAAAATAAAATCAGAACATAATTGTTTTCATTTGTTTATCCTCAAGTCAAAAGATCAAAGTTTAAATGAAAACCACATGTTCTGATTTTATTTTCTATTAATAAATCTAAACATACTTTAAAGGAGTTTATCCTCATTTATTATTTTTAAATATTTTAAAAAGTTTTTTAAAAGAATATAATTCTCCTATTGAATATATATATATATATATATATATATAGAGAGAGAGAGAGAGAGAGAGACCATAAAGTTAAGTGTAACATCTGCTCGCATCTTCCATCCGCGTTGTAAACGATAGTCGTGCCGCAGGGTGGGAAATTCTGATTAACACTCCTGATATATTTGTCCTGCCTGCTTATACATGAATAAATAACGCTGTTTCTGTTGATTAAATATAACCACCGGTCACAAAAAAGAGAATATAGAAAGAAGAGCTGCATTTTTACGATATGGAAATATTCGGCTAACAATATGTAAATGTCGATGTGTTTATGTTTGCGTAAACGAAAGACTTCCTACCTATATAGCGACATAGATTTTTTGAGGAGAGATATTGCATTAAGTTGTATGAATGCCTTTTTAGAATTATTGACTCGTGTTGCAGAGTCAGTTCTCACAACTCCATCATTGTTCAAACACGTTGATGGTGTAGCCCATTCGCCACTTATTGTGCCGTAATACACGGTTAAGCATAAGGAATTATATAATTTTATTTCAACATAATAAATTTAACGTGGAAAAATATGGAACTGTAATATAAAAACTTAAAGGTTTGTTTCAACATACAACATGATGTTTATTAAAACATTTATCACCGCAATATGTGCTCTATATAAAACTCAACGCAGTTTCCTACTGTTTCAGGGACTGACCGACATATTTTGACATACAGCACAAACGGAACTTGAGCAATGTCTGCTTTGATCTGTTTCTTAAGTTCAACGATTCTATACAAATATACGATTTCCGCTTTCAAATGAAATATGAACTTGACACTCTATAGCTCCTTTCAAATTCTCACTCTTGAGCCCCCATCCCTGTTCATTGCTCATGGCGTCCCAGTTTTTAGGATGAAGGGCGCTCTATAGTATCACAGTGCCATGAGTTAATTTGTGAGTTAAATTGTGTACGGCGAAACTGTTCAGAAGTCATCGAGACTGGTACTACTAGGCTCTAGCCCCACTAAACCCCTTTGTAGGTAGCGTCAACTATGGACCGAAAAGGGGGTTATGGGACGTTTTATCGTTTGACGTGTATTCGTTGTTCAAAGAATGTGAGTAGCTCTGTAGCTGTATTAATCGGAATTTTAAAATAGCTTCAAGTCTTTCTGGCCTTTTTTTTAGAGATATGCATGTTCTTTGACTTTAACGACAAAGTCACGATTTTAACTTTAGACAATATGTTATTTACTTAACTAAATGGAGCTTTCAAAACCGTAACTAGAATTGTCTTATAAACTATCTTCATAGGGAGAATGGGAGTTTTGGGCGTCCACTATTTCGCAAGACACTACGTGACGCGCAACCTGGCCGATTACTAAATGTAACTTTAATTTCCAAATTCCTCCTAAGGTAGAAAACAATTGTCTACTATTGAGATTGAATTTTAGATAATCTTAAAATCATGTTTCGTCAATAATAGGGGATAAATAATATAAAGAGCAGAGTTAAAAAGTTGCATTTTCGTCTCGCATGCTTTATAGGCACATCAAGCGATCACAATACTCGAGCATGAACTAATAACGACAAAAGATATAATAGTTTATTTTTCATAGTTATTTAATACCAAAGGACAATGGATATTGCAAATGTGTTATTACATAAGATCAGACAGTTACTATTTTACACATAGTTTGATTGGACGTATTGATTCATACATTTTCCAACACTATTCGTACATAAATGACTATAGTACCCCACAACGATTTGAACCTGGCACCATCTTGTTCATAGTTCGTGATTGTATATATCTACACTATAAAACATTTCTGGTGTATATTAGTCTGTTCAGTGCATATCGACCGTTTTGTATATTTAATGCCGGAATACAATACTTATTGTATGATAAGATTAAGGTTTATAGTCTACGTCGGTAACAATTAGCCGACGTGTGCACTGCTCGTTCATGTAATTATTACCGGCAAAGAATACGAGTTGGGCAAATTGTGTTCAAAAGTTATTAGTGGAATTATCACTCAGCTATAGGTGGGATCACCAGCTAGAAATTCATCTTAGAGAAAGAAAATCAAATATAACACCATTGATAATAACTACACTTACCTTATTACTGCTTTTTCTTAGCTAGATACTATAGATGCAATCAAAGGCAAAATGATGTTGTGCAAATCCTGTTTTACTTGATGGGCAATTAGATCCATAGCTCTAATAAAACATCGCTATTAATTTAGGAATCCTCGGGCTGTTACATCAAAGGTGTCTTACCTTTAGACCAACTATTACCTATCGAGACAAAGAAATGAAATCTAACAGACTATTTAATTATATACTTTAGTGTGAATATCTATACACACATACATTTATATATATATATATATATATATATATATATATATATATATATATATATATATATATGAGAGAGAGAAAGAAAGAAAGAAAGCGAGAGATAGTTACGATTAGATAGTTTCGTAGTTATGAACACAGACGGTTCAAATTATTTTGTCCGTAATGTTTTACTATGAAAATTCAAGGAATATTATAATAACAATAATAACAATAATAACAATAATAATAATAATAATAATAATAATAATAATAATAATAATAATAAAATATGATATTCATAGTAAAAAGTAATAATGACATATAAAAAGAATTCAAATTAATAATAATACTGTATTAATAAACTAATGATAATATATTACTACTAATAATAATATAATATTAATAATTATAATAATAAACATGATAATTATAATATAATAATAATTATGATATTATTAATAATAATAACAATAATAATAATAAAATAATAATGATAAAATAATAAAAATAATAATAAAAATAATAATAAAAATTATAATAATAATAATAATAATAATAATTATAATAATAATGATAATAATAATAATAATATTTGCAGAATAGATTGGATAAATAATAAAAAGAACGTTGAGTATACTTCTAATAATAATAATAATATAGCAATTGCATAAATGTAAGTTATACTACCTTCATATGAATATGCAGCTCTCTCTCCCTATATCTATATATATATATACATATATACATAATACGTATATATATACATATATATATATATATATATATTCATATAAATATATATATATATGTATATATATATATACACATAAAACTTATATATATATACATATATATGCATATATACATATATATATATACATATATATATATATATATATACAATGTATTTTCCTGTTATTATTTTTTGTTGGTGATTGAAGCGTTCGTTGTTATTTTGCTTACTATTATTTCAATTGTCTCACTTTCCTAAATGATTAAGATGCAGACCATTTCATTATTAGTCGCCCTTGACTTCATAAGACGTATTTTTCCATTAATATATATTTTTATTTATTTTATACGTACAGAATAGTATAGCACATGATAGTATATTTTATATTTCATATGCATGTACTAGACGTACAAGGGTTTAGAGTTATATTTTATATTTCATATGCATGTACTAGACGTACAAGGGTTTAGAGTTATATTTCATATTTCATATACATGCTCTAGACGTACAAGGGTTTAGAGTTATATTTTATATTTAATATTCATGTACCGGACGTACAAGGGTTTAGGGTTATATTTTATATCTCATATACATGTACGAGACGTATAAGGCTTTAGGGTTATATTTTATATTTCATATGCATGTACTAGACGTACAAGGGTGTAGGGTTATATTTTATATTTCATATACACGTACTAGACGTACAAGGGTTTACGGTTATATTTTATATTTCATATACACGTACTAGACGTACAAGGGTTTATGGTTATATTTTATATTTCATATACATGTACTCGACGTACAAGGGTTTAGGGTAATATTTTATATCTCCTATACATGTACTAGACGTACCAGGGTTTAGGGTTATATTGTATATTTCATATGCATGTACTACACGTACAAGGGTTTATGGGTATATTTTATATTTCATATACATGCACGAGACGTACTAGGGTTTAAGGTTATATTTTATATTTTACATACATGTACTAGGCGTACAAGGGTTTAGGGTTATATTTTATATCTCATATACATGTACGAGACGTATAAGGCTTTAGGGTTATATTTTATATTTTATATGAATGTACTAGACGTACATGAGCTTGCGGTTATATTTTATATCTCATATACACGTAGGAGACGTACAATTGTTTAGGTGTAATTATGCTCATGCACTAATCTAAATCTAGCTGAGAGTTAGCTAATCTATTTAAGTCTAACAACTATATAATACAACTTACATCTACAGAACATGCGAGCCAATAAACTCAAATGTGTGCCTATACAATCCGATTAATGTATATGATTAAATATATGCACATTCATACTTGTAAACTTATATACAAACATTTCTATACTTATTTCCAGAAACAAAATAATAGTCATCCTCATCATACTTGCTTTAACGTACGTTTTACATGATGCCATGCGTTGGACGACTTTAATAAATTGACTTCCAAAGTAACCTATATTTGGACATCTTTTTTATTCATGTTTCTTTCCCTCAAGTGCATTTTACTTACTTACGCAGCTGTTTCTATACTGTTTAGATGTTATCTTCTCTTTAAGACTCACATCCATCGTATCGTTTTCATATGATTTGTTTCCACACAACGGATATCCTAAGCCTTCACTTGCATGGTTATACTCCCGTTAAACATCAAACCACGTGCACATATCTGATAGCCTCTTCTCTTGGTCGACAGTTGTAACGCTATGCTTGTTAGTAATATAACTTCTCTGAACTTACTCCATCCACTCCTAATTCTTACAATCAAACTAGCACCGTTTCACTCATGTGATTGGATGGTATTACCAAGATAACAACACTTCACGTCAACCTCTATAGCTTCGCCATCCGGATTAACTTTCACCACATCTGAGTTATCATCCATCTCCATTGTCTTACACTTCTTGCACACACACTGATTATCCGTTGAACTTCTTGTGTATTCAATGCTGAAGGTACTACAAAAAGTAAATATCATCCGACTTCCTTTGCACCACTAAATCCGACGGACTCCCTTTTTACGAGCTTTCCAACACTACAACAACAACTGATCATTACTTTGGTCTTGATAACATTTACTTTCAGAGCTTTACCTGCAATAACACTCCTTCAAGTCTTTAACTTAACAAGTAGGTCATCCATTGTTTTACAGACACTTACAACACCTATCAGCATGCAATACCTCTTCCGGACAACACATATGGAACTCCCTGGGCAATGCTTCTAAGACGCAAATGAAAAACAACGAACTCAGAACAGAACCATTGTGTACTCTTACTTAGAAATTAAAGCTGTCAGTAAATGACTTTGAGCATTTCTTTGCTTGAACAACTCGTTTGCCTCTAGTTAACCCAAAGCCCCCCAGAAAAACCTCTCTTACTACTCTGTCAAAAGCTTTCTTCAGATCCACAATAACAAGATTAAGGTGATACTTTTTACCAATGTATTTATATTGCATTAGTCTCGGGATAAATACAGTACCAGGCACATCTAATCAAACAAGTCACACATAGAATCACAAGTACAGTCGGCCGAATACATGTACACCGGTATACACACATGTAAGTGCATACACTTAGAATATTAATTCAGATAGACGCAATAAATTATCATATACATGTAGATATGTTCATAGAACGAACAGATACATCTACACTGGTAGACAGACACTATATGTCAAGAATCAATTAACAGCTTTTGTTATTATTTTGACGAGTTCACGCGAGAGTTTCACAGATTCGTAATGTTGTGTGTAAATGATTTAGGGTGTTTATGGTCTTTATTTTATTGTGTCTCCAATTCATCAAGATTTCTGATGTGTGTAAATGAATCTTATTATTTCTACTGTTTCATTAAGGCAAAACAGTGTGTTTAGAGACTTTAAAGTGGTAGTAATCATTATTCTATTCCACGTAACTAGTTGGGGTTTATTATTTGTGCTTAGTGTTTCATAGACCCCCCTGTTTGGGCCGTGGCAGTTCCCTTTTTATATGCCCGTCCCGGAACGGGTCGTGGCAGTTTTCGTTTAATCACACGTTATTTTTAACACCATGTATCATAACATTTGCATACCTTTAAATTTCTCGCACCCTCAACCTTTCCCTGCCGCGTGGAGGGGTGCGTCGTCTAATGGTTGAATTTTTTCTTCTTTCTCATTTCTTCTTTCTTTCTGCCGTGAACCACGACGCTGCAACACAAAAGCTCCATGACCGACTCAGAAGACAAACAATTTTTTAAACTCAAATTCTGTTTCTTTTAAAGCGTTATTTATCCGTCAGATGTGGGATATCCACTAACGTCGAGAGAGATAGAGAGAGAGCAAATTACTGCTTTCATAATTACTTATCAATTAATTCCTTAACCATTCGTGGAGGGGGTGGGGAAAGAGATATTCCACCTGTATTTTCTTAGGGAAATAATTCCCCTATGTATGTTGCAGACTACATCATATAAATCACGTCTGATAGTTTCGCCTTCAAAACCCAGACTGGCAAACACTCTGCTTCACACGCAAAAGCCCGTGACGTCACATACCCTTTACGTTCAGGTGCACATTGACCCTTGATCTGAGGTCTCGTCAATGCGATGACCCAGTCATGTCTGTGAGCTCCGACTGTGAGAACAGCCCTATTCTGCACTCGACTGCACGGGTCCACCGGCACTAAATCGCGCAAGTCAAAATAACGATTTCCAACGGATACGCCCACCTTAAGATGCGTCCGTTCCCACAGGGTCATTATCCAACATTAGGAACCCAAATTCTTAGACAAGTGATGTTGTATCTTTATAATTTATATAATTAAAAGCACATTTCTGGTTGTTGTATCTTTTTATAGAGTATAGTTTTAATTTTAATTTCTTCGAACTAATAAATATTGATCCTAAATTGCACTCAATATCATAACACCAACAGTATTCATGTTCAAAAGTCAGATATCATATAATAAAAATATATACAAACATACATTATGTATGTATGTATATACATATATATATATATAAATATATATATATGCTCATAGAGTTCTGATTTAATCTTACATACTATATCCAATATCTTAAGAGTTTAAATAAAATACTCTTATTAACTAAACTCGAGTGAAGTCAATTTAATTTGCCACCCTAATCTTTTAATAGATGGATTTTAGTTTTAATTTTACTTACATTTAACCAACATTTAAAGATTTTTATATACCTTAATTTATTATTAAAATCTAATTCCACTATTTATTTGCTCCACAATTAGGAAAGAGTTGAAGGCGTAAAAACTGTCGCTTCTCGTTTTGTTTTGAATAATTGTTACTTTTTTATTTCGTTTTTATCAAAGTTTTTCGTTCGTTACTTTTTTTATTTCGTTTTTATCAAGGTTTTTCGTTAGTTACTTTTTTTATGTTATTGGTTGCGTCTGAGGAAAAGATTATTATTTTTTTGATTTTTCTATTTTTATTGATTTTTCAGTGAATTCTTTTCATTTTTTTTTTCACAGGTGTCAGGAATAGTATAATGTTCACCTGAATATCATTTTCAAAATAGATGATTTGAAAGAAAAACTTTTTTAAATAAATTAAAATAAATCAAAAAAAGACTGAATGGTGGTATTTTCCGAAACCTTAAACTGTGACTTGAGAACTATTTTTGAACGGTTCAATTCTTTTATTGCCTTTTGTAATTGGGCAGATTTCATCGGGCGGGGACTTTTTTCAGTTATTTTTCATGATATTTTCTAGTAATTTTAAAATCCTGAGTCATATTTTAATTCAATTACCTAATAATTTGAAATAACTTTTAATTTTACTTAACGTTTCATAGCGCCAGGGACGCGCCTCTAACTTTCTAGTTCTTAGGTGTATTGTTTTTTAAATAAGCGACAAACGCTAATCAAAGTATTGCTACTATTTTACGAAATCAAATTATAGGAAATTACAACATGGCCGCCAGCGATTAAGTCATTGCATTCAAATTCGATTGAAAAAAAAATATATTTCGGGATCAAAAATAACCTGTAAGAATAATTAATAACTTTCATCCAAAATGTTTGTTTACAAAGCATATTTCTTTAAGAAAATCCAGTTACATAAAATAGATATTTAGTAAAAAGAATTTACGTGAATTACATTATTATAAGTTTTTAACACATATAAAACGATAAGAATGGGGAAAAAGCAAAATAGTGGGTTGTAAGAGGGAGGGAAATAATGAGGACTAGGGAAAGAAAGACGGCTAAAGAAAGAAGATAGATTGAAGTTTTTATATAAAGATGCTACACACACTCTTTAATTTCTACTAATTGTTTTTTTTATCGCCGCGGGCAACGCCGGATATCCTTGCTAATTTTATATATAATCAATCCATTTATGGGATCATACAAAAAATATACAGTTAAGTGTATACATTTTATAATATCCGAATATTCTCCTAATTGAAAACTCAATGAAGTTGTAAGCAAGCGTCACGGCATATATATATATATATATATATATATATATATATATATATATATATATATATATATATGAAGTGGAGTACTAAAAGTGAACTTTTAGGAAAGGTAAAACCTATTGTGAAAGTGCACCGCTCAATATACAGGATAAAGCAGATAGAAAGGTAGAAGGATGAAAAGGAATTATAGATGCGAAAGGCAGATCTTTTTTCAATTCAGTTGTCTCAATGCAACGTATATTCTGCAAAAGGGCAATGTATTCAGTTATTTTTTCCTTAAGCCAGGCTTTTCAAAGATCAACCTTTTATCATCGAAGGAAATTGCTGGGATAGATAAGTTTGCAAAGGCCAAGATTTAAAATTTGAAAAAGTAAAACAAAGATTGTGGGGAAGAAAAAAAAACAAAGCAAAACGCTGCCAAAATGCAAGCAAAAGTTCGATTGCAAAACAATCCGGTGTCAAAAGGTCCAGCGGAGAGAGTGATTTGTAGGTAGGTCGTTAAAGGGCACGAGAAATAAAATGAAGGATTTCAAAGTTAAAATCCAGGTGCGGTGAAAATAGATAGAATCCAGATGGAAACAAGTCCAATAGAGGGTTCGTTCGTGAATGCAACAGGGCTCAGTAACACGTGAGGTGGAAAATATTAGCCATTTGAAAAAGAATTCCCGGAATGAAAATCATAAAATAAGTCTATACTCGCGATAAGATGGAAAATAATATTTAAAGGTTAAGCCATAACTAAAGATTGCTCGTTGAAAGAACGGACCGTCTGAAGAATGACAACGATTCATATAAGACCAGCCATCAAGTTAGGAAAAAATAACTCTAATAAATTGCAATTGTGTGGAATATACCTTGCATTGAGCAACTGAATTGAAAAAAAGATCTTCCTTTCACTATTCTAATTCCTTTTACCCCTTCTATCTTTCATATATATATATATATATATATATATATATATATATATATATATATATATATACATATTAAAGGTACATTTCAATGACTAATCAACGCATAACCATACTTTTCATCTGTTATTTTAATTACTAATCTTAATATATCATTGAACGACTACAACCATACATTTATTCTGTTCTTTCAATCTCTTTACTCTCATATATCAGCGAATATCTGTAATTTCAATTTTTCTCACAATCAATTAAAATTGTTTTAATATGTTTATATTGTATTGTCTAGAATGTTCATGTTTATATATTCCACATTCAATGCTTTTTTATATCTTACGCGCGTTACATTTTGCAATGTAATGAATAATTTATCTGATAACCAACACAGTTGAGATGGAGATTGTTTATTTCTTATTATTCTGCCTTGAAACGCGCGTAAAATGTAGCTATGATATATAAATATATATGTATATATATATATATACTTTACGTTTTGTTTTGGTCTTGTAATATGTAAGGACAGGACTACTTCCATCCAAAGGCAATGTCGTTTCCGATATAAGTATATTTAAGACATTCTGGGTATAAAGCACCTTCTCCAAAAATGTACTTGTTGGTATTCAACCCAGGGAAAACCTTACATCATTTATGCACAATATAAAACTATATTATATAATTTTATTACATTTCCATACGTCTCGTTCTAACAAGCTGACAATGAAGCCCAGTCCTAAAATATGCACATGTGCAGTGTTTCAGACGCCGTTCCCCCTCCTTTCTTATTATATGGAAATTTGACTTTTTTATAATATTTTTCCGAAATGCATGAAGAGATAAAAGTAAAAAATATACTTTGGTATTGAAATTAGGGAATGGAGTAAATTTCTTGTGAACAACATTTTCAACCAGATCATCTCGGTCGTTTGTGAACCATGATCATTTCTTGATTGACCGCGAGGTTTCGCTTCACATCCTACACCAAAAACTGATGTATTTTAAATCGTATTTATTTCACTTGAACTGCATCTTAATCGCGTGATGTGTTTAATGGCTTTAATAACGTTTCTCCACTGAGCCGTAAATCATACTCCTTTAATCCAAATCCTCTGGGAAATTCTCTACTTTTGGTAAAATTAAACTTTTAGATGAGTAATTGTTACATTAATTCACACTTCATTCCAAAAATAAATATTACACACTGCCGAAGAAGTAAGATCTACAAGCTTAAGAATTACAACATTTACATTTCTTTGTATAACGAAATCGAGTATAGTCATACATAGACATGTATGTGTTTGTGTGTGTGTGAGCACATAAGCAAGTACTTAAAGTTGAGATCAAAACCCGATTATTTTAACTACAGGCGTAAAAACCACCGACAATTTACTTTTAACAGAGTGCTAAACTCACAAATAGTGGTGAGTATATGTAGACAAACTGTTTCGCCGTATCACAACTATTAAGTCTGGCTAGACAAGCATCTATTCCATGAAAAATAGTATTGATTACAGAGAATAACTCCGCCGTTTATTTCGCTTGTTTTGCTTATGTAAAACACTTATTTGGTTTTGTTTGTACTGATTTTTTTTATATCCAATTGTTTTCTTGTATAACTACTGAAAATGGAACAGCCGTTTTTTCACGTGATTCAATTCCGGTTTTACATTGAGAAATCGATTAGACTATGATGTTATTTCGCTTTGAAATGAGGTCCAGAAATATTTGCTTTTTGAAAGAGTAGAAGCGTATAATTAATACGGGTGAGAAAAGCGGACCGTCCGGAACTGTGACATGAAAACATAAAAAGTGTTCTGAAAATAAATTCACGATTTACATTGCTTCATCCTAGAATTTCGGATAAAAATACTTTGCATTCACTTTTATTTAATTTTCTATTTTTTTAAACTGGTGATTGATCCAAATACTAGCATTTACTTTTCTATACACGAACGAGACATACAAGGGTTTAGGGTTGTATTTTATATTTCATATACATGTACTACACATACAAGGGTTTAGGGTTATATTTTATATTTCCTATACATGCACTAGACGTACAAGGGTTTAGGGTTATATTTTATATTTCATATACATGTACTAGCTGTACAAGGGTTAGAGTTATAGTTTATATTTCATATACATGTACTAGACATACAAAGGTTTAGGGTTATATTTTATGTTTCATATGCATGTACTAGACTTACAAGGGTTTACGGTTATATTTTATATTTCATATACATGTACTAGACTTACAAGGGTTTACGGTTATATTTTATATTTCATATACATGTACTAGACATACAAAGGTTTAGGGTTATATTTTATGTTTCATATGCATGTACTCGACATACAAGGGTGTAGGGTTATATTTTATATTTCATATACATGTACTCGACATACAAGGGTGTAGGGTTATATTTAATATTTCATATACATGTACTAGACGTACGAGGGTTTGCGGTTATATTTTATATTTCATATACATGTACTAGATGTACAACGGTTTAGGGTTATATTTTATATTTCATATACATGTACTAGACGTACAAGGGTTTGCGGTTATATTTTATATTTCATATACATGTACTAGATGTACAACGGTTTAGGGTTATATTTTATATTTCCTATAAATGTACTAGACGTACAAGGGTTTGCGGTTATATTTTATATTTCATATACATGTACTAGATGTACAACGGTTTAGGGTTATATTTTATATTTCATATACATGTACTAGACGTACGAGGGTTTGCGGTTATATTTTATATTTCATATACATGTACTAGATGTACAACGGTTTAGGGTTATATTTTATATTTCCTATAAATGTACTAGACGTACAAGGGTTTGCGGTTATATTTTATATTTCATATACATGTACTAGATGTACAACGGTTTAGGGTTATATTTTATATTTCCTATAAATGTACTAGACGTACAAGGGTTTAGAGTTGTATTTTATATTCTTTATACCCGTACTAGACGTACAATGGTTTAGAGTTATATTTTATATTTCATATGCATGGACGAGACGTACAAGGGATTCGTTGGGTCACAATCATTACCACTATTTAGTTTAGTTTGATTTGATTCCAATATTACTAAACTGTGACAATATTTAAGGATATTCTTCTTGCACTAATAATAAGTATACTTACTTCTATCCAATTCCAATGTTTCATATCCTTTAGAGCCACTGTCCATGGTGTTTTCATACAAACCTTAAACACTTATGTGAATTAAGTTGCAAAAAGAAGACTCTTTGCTTGTACGAAAGTACGTAAAGGTTGATTACAGAGAATAACTCCGCCGTTTATTTCGCTTGTTTTGCTTATGTAAAACACTTATTTGGTTTTGTTTGTACTGATTTTTTTTATATCCAATTGTTTTCTTGTATAACTACTGAAGATGATACAGCCGTTTTTTCACGTGATTCAATTCCGGTTTTACATTGAGAAATCGATTAGACTATGATGTTATTTCGCTTGGAAATGAAGTCCATAAATAATTACTTTTTGAAAGAGTAGAAGCGTGTAATTAATACAAGTGAGAAAAGCGGACCGTCCGGAACTGTGACATGAAAACATGAAAAGTGTTCTTAAAATAAATTCACGATTTACATTGCTTCATCCTAGAATTTCGGATAAAAATACTTTGCATTCACTTTTATTTAATTTTCTATTTTTTTAAACTCGTGATTGATCCAAATACTAGCATTTACTTGTATATACACCAACAAGACATACAAGGGTTTAGGGTTATATTTAATATTTCATATACATGTACTAGCTGTACAAGGGTTAGAGTTATAGTTTATATTTCATGTACATGTACTAGACGTACAAGGGTTTAGAGTTATATTTTATATTTCATATACATGTACTAGACATACAAAGGTTTAGGGTTATATTTTATGTTCCATATACATGTACTAGACATACAAGGGTGTAGGGTTATATTTAATATTTCATATACATGTACTAGACGTACAAGGAGTTAGGGTTGTATTTTATATTTCATATACATGTACTAGACGTACAAGGGTTTGCGGTTATATTTTATATTTCATATACATGTACTAGATGTACAACGGTTTAGGGTTATATTTTATATTTCCTATAAATGTACTAGACGTACAAGGGTTTAGAGTTGTATTTTATATTCTTTATACCCGTACTAGACGTACAATGGTTTAGAGTTATATTTTATATTTCATATGCATGGACGAGACGTACAAGGGATTCGTTGGGTCACAATCATTACCACTATTTAGTTTAGTTTGATTTGATTCCAATATTACTAAACTGTGACAATATTTAAGGATATTCTTCTTGTACTAATAATAAGTATACTTACTTCTATCCAATTCCAATGTTTCATATCCTTTAGAGCCATTGTCCATGGTGTTTTCATACAAACCTTAAACACTTATGTTAATTAAGTTGCAAAAAGAAGACTCTTTGCTTGTACGAAAGTACGTAAAGGTTGTTTCAAATTTCACATTTTATTTTGGTTTGTTAAAAAGTCGTAAGGTTTTAAGAAATCGAAAATGCTTGGCCAACAACAAAACGAACTCTTATTAAGAGAAAGACCAAATCTATTTAGTATGATGAATTAATATATAGTCATACAATTAAAATTGTTTACTTTATGATACAAATTGGATAACCTTAGCCTTTGGGCGTATTTGTAACAAAAAGAAGTTACCGATGTATATATGGGTATGCACCTTTCTGAAAATGCCGGACCGTATATAGTATGTACACAATTAAATTGATTGTAATTGTAATTTCCATTAGTAAAGAACAAAGACAGATGAATTATGTAATTTACTGGCTAGGCCGAAACAAATATAGATGCATTTCTATTAAGATCTAACATAACACGTCTGAGTAACTTATATAGTATATAAAATGAGAATTAATAAGTAGAATATATAATATAAATGATGAGAATGTATGCATATATATACATATGTGCGTATTTGTGTGTGAGTTTCTGTACGTATATATACATATATATATTATATATATGTATATATGTGTGTTTGTATTAAAGGGTGTATATGTGTTTGCGTATATATGAGTGTATGTGTATGTATGTGTGTATATGAAGATACTTATAAATATTTATGTATATGTATATGTGTATGTATTATACATATATGTATGTTTGTATTATGTGTAAATGAACTAGTAAAGACACCTGTGTAGACGAAACATTGAATTTAGTATAAAATAGAAACTATTAAAAATACATTTGTATAGATAACTATCTGAATAATGGTCATGCTGGTAAATTATATTTAGTAATTATTGACCTTACGCTTTTGGATAACTTGACATATAACGCTAAATATATCAATTAAAAGTAATCGTAATAAATATTTAGACGAATTCTCGATAGCTAGTATGGAGTTTATAACTAAATTTAAACTTAATTCAAACTTAATTTATGGTAATACTTCCGTTTATGTTTCTCAATATTATACATAGGGTATTTACAGTATATTTCCATTGACATTTATTTCACTTATATATGTAATCATATTTATCATTAACAGTAAGAGTGAGAATAAGATTAGAAAGTAATACAGACAAAAAAACTTACAACATTTTTTTAAATCTTAATATCTCAAATGATAGAGCTTTAGAAAGAGAGTTACACCTGGTTCCCAGGTTTTTAACCAGCATCGTGTAAATACTGACCAGGGTGACGAACATATCATAATGTGTGGCTCCTGGCCGCAATGGGAAATTTAGTAAGAAGTGGTATACATTTATGTATACGTATGTATTACTATCTGGCATTCTGTAATATATATATATATATATATATATATATATATATATATATATATATATATATATATATACATATTATAGGTGCATTACAATGACTAACCAACGCATAACCATACTTTTCATCTGTTATTTTAATTACTAATCTTAATATATCGTTGAACGACTACAACCATACATTTCTCCTGTTCTTTCAATCTTTTTACTCTCATATATCAGCGAATATCTGTAATTTCACTGTTTCTCACAATCAATGAAAATTGTTTTAATATGTTCATATTGTATTTTCTGAAATGTTCATGTTTATATATTCCACATTCAATGCTTTTTATATCTTACGCGCGTTACATTTTGCAATGTAATGAATAATTCTCTGATAACCAACACAGTTGAAATGAAGATTGTTTATCTCTTAATATTCTGCCTTGAAACGCGCGTGAAATGTAGCTATAATATATATATATATATATATATATATATATATATATATATATATATATATATATATATATTCACGTTTTGTTTTGGTCTTGTAATATGTAAGGACAGGACTACTTCCATCCAAAGGCAATGTCGTGTCCGATGTGAGTATATTTAAGACATTCTGGGTATTAAGCACCTTCTCCAAAAATGTACTTGTTGGTATTCAAATCAGGGAAAACATTACATCATTTATGCACAATATAAAACTATATTATATGATTTTATTACATTTCCATACGTCTCGTTCTAATAAGTTGACAATGAAGCCCAGTCCTAAAATATGCACATGTGCAGTGTTTCAGACGCCGTTCCCTCTCCTTCCTTATTATATTGAAATTTGACTTTTAAAAAATGTTTTTCCGAAATGCATGAAGAGAAAATAGTAAAAAATATACTTTGCTATTGAAATTAGGGAATGGAGTAAATTTCTTGTGAACAACATTTCCATCCAGATCATCTCGGTCGTTTGTGAAACATGATCATTTCTAGATTGACCGCGAGGTTTCGCTTCACATCCTACACCAAAAACTGATGTATTTTAAATCGTATTTATTTCACTTGAACTGCATCTTAATCGCGTGATGTGTTTAATGGCTTTAATAACGTTTCTCCACTGAGCCGTAAATCATACTCCTTTAATCCAAATCCTCTGGGAAATTCTCTACTTTTGGTAAAATTAAACTTTTAGGTAAGTAATTTTTACATTAATTCACACTTCATTCCAAAAATAAATATTACACACTGCCGAAGAAGTAAGATCTACAAGCTTAAGAATTACAACATTTACATTTCTTTGTATAACGAAATCGAGTATAGTCATACATAGACATGTATGTGTTTGTGTGTGTGTGAGCACATAAGCAAGTACTTAAAGTTGAGATCAAAACCCGATTATTTTAACTACAGGCGTAATAACCACCGACAATTTCATTTACCAGAGTGCTAAACTCACAAATGGTGGTGAGTATATGTAGACAAACTGTTTCGCCGTATCACAACAATGTAGTCTGGCTAGACTAGCAAGTATTTCATGAACAAAATTATATCTCCTTATAAAATGTTATGTGGATACATGAAATATATATATATATATATATATATATATATATATATATATATATATATATATATATATATATATATGGTGTAAGTTCAAATTATTACAGAGAATAACTCCGCCGTTTATTTCGCTTGTTTTGCTTATGTGAAAAACTTATTTGATTTTGTTTGTCCTGATTTTTTTTTTTATATGCAATTGTTTTCTTGTATAACTACTGAAGATGAAACAGCCGTTTTTTCACGTGATTCAATTCCTGTTTTACATTGAGAAATCGATAAGATTATGATGTTATTTCGCTTTGAAATGAAGTCCATAAATAATTGCTTTTCGAAAGAGTAGAAGCGTGTAATTAATACGGGTGAGAAAAGCGGACCGTCCGGAACTGTGACATAAAAACATAAAAAGTGTTCTTAAAATAAATGAACGCTTTACATTGCTTCATCCTAGAATTTCGGATAAAAATACTTTGCATTCACTTTTACTTAATTTTCTATTTTTTTAAACTTGTAATTGATCCAAATACTCGCATTTACTTTTATATACACCAACAAGACGTACAAAGGTTTAGAGTTATATGTTATGTTTCATATGCATGTACAAGACATACAAAGGTTTAGAGTTATATTTTATATTTCATATGCATGTACTAGACATACAAAGGTTTAAGGTTATATTTTATGTTTTATATACATGTACTAGACGTACAAGGGTTTAGGGTTATATTTTATATTTCATATGCATGTACTAGACATACAAGGGTTTAGAGTTATATTTAATATTTCATATACATGTACTCGACGTACAAGGGTTTAGTATTGTATTTATATTTCATATACATGTACTAGACGTACAAGGGTTTAGGGTTATATTTTATATTTCATATGCATGTACTAGACGTACAAGGGTTTAGGGTTATATTTTATATTTCATATGCATGTACTACACGTACAAGGGTGTATGGTTATATTTTATATTTCATATACATGTACTAGACGTACAAGGGTTTAGGATTATATTTTATATTTCATATACATGTACTACACGTACAAGGGTTGAGGGCTATAGTTTATATTTTATATAAATGCACGAGACGTACAAGGGTTTCGAGTTATATTTTATATTTCATATGCATGTACTAGACATACAAGGGTTTAGGGTTATATTTTATATTTCATATGCATGTACTAGACATACAAGGGTTTACGGTTATATTTTATATTTCATATGCATGTACTAGACATACAAGGTTTTAGGGTTATATTTAATATTTCATATACATGTACTCGACGTACAAGGGTTTAGGATTATATTTTATATTTCATATACATGTACTAGACGTACAAGGGTTTAGGATTATATTTTATATTTCATTTACATGTACTAGACGTACAAGGGTTTAGGGTTATAGTTTATATTTCATATGCATGTACTAGACGTACAAGGGATTATGGTTATATTTTATATTTCATATACATGTACTACACGTACAAGGCTTGAGGGCTATATTTTATATTTCATATACATGCACGAGACGTACAAGGGTTTAGAGTTATATTTTATATTTCATATGCATGTACTAGACATACAAGGGTTTAGGGTTATATTTTATATTTCATATATATGTACTCGACGTACAAGGGTTTAGGATTATATTTTATATTTCATATACATGTACTAGACGTGCAAGGGTTTAGGAGGATATTTTATATTTCATATACATGTACTAGACGTACAAGGGTTTAGGGTTATATTTTATATTTCCTATACATGTACTAGACGTACACGGGTTTAGGGTTATATTTTATATTTCCTATAAATTTACTCGACGTACAAGGGTTTAGAGTTATATTTTATATTATATATAGCCGTACCAGACGTACAATGGTTTAGAGTTATATTTTATATTTCATATGCATGTACGAGACGTACAAGGGCCCCGTTAGGTCACACTCATTACCACTATTTAGTGTAGATTGATTTGATTCCGATATTACTAAACTGTGACAATATTTTAGGACATTCCTCTTGCATTAATAATAAGTATACTTACTTCTATCCAATTCCAATGTCTCATATCATTTACAGACACTGTCCATGGTGTTTTTATACAAACCTGAAACACTTATGTTAATTAAGTTAAAAAAGAAGACTCTTTGCTTGTACGAAAGTACGTAAACGTTGTTTTTAATTTCACATTTTATTTTGTTTGTTAAAAAGTCGTAATGTTTTAAGAAATCTAAAATGCTTTGCCAACAACAAAACTAACTCTATTACGGAGAAAGAATAAATCTATTAAGTATGATGAATTAATAAATAGTCATACAATTAAAATTGTTTACTTCATGATACAAATTGGATAACCTTAGCATTTGGGCGTATTTGTAACAAAAAGAAGTTACCGATGTATATATGGGTATGCACCTTTCTGAAAATGCCAGACCGTATATAGTATGTACACAATTAAATTGAATGTAATTGTAATTTCCATTAGTAAAGAACAAAGACAGAAGAATTATGTAATTTACTGGCTAGGCCGAAACAAATATAGATGTATTTCTATTTAGATCTAACATAACACGTCTGAGTAACTTATATAGTATATAAAATGAGAATTTATAATGAGAATATATAATATAAATGATGAGAATGTATGCATATATATACATATGTGCGTATTTGTGTGTGAGTTTCTGTACGTATATATACATATATATACATATATTATATATATATGTATATATATGTGTGTCTGTATAAAAGGGTGTATATGTGTTTGCTTATATATGAGTGTATGTGTATGTATGTGTGTATATGAAGATACATATACATATTCATGTATATGTATATGTGTATTATTATACATATATGTGTGTTTGTATTATGTGTAAATGAACTAATAAAGACACCTGTGTAGACGAAACCTGGAATTAGTATAAAATAGAAATTATTAAATATACATTTGTATAGATAACTATCTGAATAATGGTCATGCTGGTAAATTATATTTAGTAATTATTGACCTTACTCTTTTGGATAACTTGAAATATAACGCTAAATATATCAATTAAAAGTAATCGTAATAAATATTTAGACGAATTCTCGATAGCTAGTATGGAGTTTATAACTAAATTTAAACTTAATTCGAACTTAATTTATGGTAATACTTCCGTTTTTTTCTTACTATTATACATAGACTATTTACAGTATATTTCCATTGACATTTATTTCACTTATATATGTAATTATATTCATCATTAACAGTAAGAGTGAAAATAAGATAAGAAAGTTATCCAGACAAAAAAACTTACAACGCTTTTTTTAATCTTAATATCTCTTTTGATAGAGCTTTAGAAAGAGAGTAACACCTAGTTCCCAGGCTTATCACCAGCATCGTGTAAATACTGACCAGGGTGACGAACATATCATAATGTGTGGCTCCTGGGCGCCATGGGAAATTTCGGAGGAAGAGGTATACCTTTATGTATACGTATGTATAAATATCTGGCATTCTGTAATATATATATTTATATATATATATATATATATATATATATATATACATATTATATGTACATTTCAATGACTAATCAACGCATAACCATACTTTTCATCTGTTATTTTAATTACTAATCTTAATATATCGTTGAACGACTACAACCATACATTTCTTCCGTTCTTTCAATCTCTTTACTCTCATATATCAGCGAATATCTGTAATTTCACTGTTTCTCACAATCAATGAAAATTGTTTTAATATGTTTATATTGCATTTTCTGAAATGTTCATGTTTATATATTCCACATTCAATGCTTTTTTAATATCTTACGCGCGTTACATTTTGCAATGTAATGAATAATTCTCTGATAACCAACACAGTTGAGATGATAATTGTTTATTTCTTATTATTCTGCCTTCAAACGCGCGTAAAAGGTAGCTATAATATATATATATATATATATATATATATATATATATATATGTATATATATGTATATATATATAAATATATATATATATATATATATATATATATATATATATATGAAGAAGAATGGAACGGAATTAGAGAAGCAAAAGCCAAATCATAATTCAATTCAATTGCTCAGAGCAAGGTATATTCCGCAAAAAAGGCAATTTATTCAAGTTACATTTTCCTTAAGCCAGGCTTTTCAAAGATCAAAATCTTATCATCAGAGGAAGTCGTTGGGATAGATAAGTTGGCAAAGGCCAATATTTAAAATTTGAAAAAATAAAATAAAAGTTGTAGGGGAAGAAACACAGGGCCAAATTCTGCCCGAATGCAAGCAAATGTCCGATTGCTAAAGTGTCCGGTGTCGAAGAGTCCAGCGGAGAGAATGCGATGTAGATAGGTAGGTCGTTAAAAGGCCCGAAATGTCGTGAGAGAGGATTCAAAGTTAAATTCCAAGAAGCCACAACTTTAGGTGCGGCGGAAATAGAAAGTCCATAGGGTAAAATGTCCAATAAGAGGTACGCTCGTGGATACAGGCAGACAGGCTCAGAAGAGAGTGAGGTGGAAAATATTGGCCATTAACAATACATCCTGGGCAGAGATGTCAGAGAAAATGCTTTAAAATGGGGAAAAATGTAGCGAAAATATTTAAAAGCTAGCCCTTAGCGAAAGCCAGCTTGAAAAGCTATATATATCTTCACGTTTTGTTTTGGTCTTGTAATATGTAAGGACAGGACTTCTTCCATCCAAAGGCAATGTCGTGTCCGATATGAGTATATTTAAGACATTCTGGGTATTAAGCACCTTCTCCAAAAATGTACTTGTTGGTATTCAAATCAGGGAAAACATTACATTATTTATGCACAATATAAAACTATATTATATAATTTTATTACATTTCAATACGTCTCGTTCTAACAAGCTGACAATGAAGCCCTGTCCTAAAATATGCACATGTGCAGTGTTTAAGACGCCGTTCCCCCTCCTTTCTTATTATATTGAAATTTGACTTTTTTGAAATGTTTTTCCGAAATGCATGAAGCGATAAAAGTAAAAAATATACTTTGGTATTGAAATTAGGGAATGGAGTAAATTTCTTGTGAACAACATTTTCAACCAGATCATCTCGGTCGTTTGTGAACCATGATCATTTCTAGATTGACCGCGATGTTTCGCTTCACATCCTACACCAAAAACTGATGTATTTTAAATCGTATTTATTTCACTTGAACTGCATCTTAATCGCGTGATGTGTTTAATGGCTTTAATAACGTTTCTCCACTGAGCCGTAAGTCATACTCCTTTAATCCAAATCCTCTGGGAAATTCTCTACTTTTGGTAAAATTAAACTTTTAGATAAGTAATTCTTACATTAATTCACACTTCATTCCAAAAATAAATATTACACACTGCCGAAGAAGTAAGATCTACAAGCTTAAGAATTACAACATTTACATTTATTTGTATAACGAAATCGAGTATAGTCATACATAGACGTGTATGTGTTTGTGTGTGTGTGAGCACATAAGCAAGTACTTAAAGTTGAGATCTAAACCCGATTATTTAAACTACATGCGTAATAACCACCGACAATTTCATTTACCAGAGTGCTAAACTCACAAATGGTGGTGAGTACATGTAGACAAACTGTTTCGCCGTATCATAACTATTGAGTCTAGCTAGACTAGCAAGTATTTCATGAAAAAAATTATATCTACTTATAAAATGTTATGTGAATACATGAAATATATATATATATATGTATATATATATATATATATATATATATATATATATATATATATATATATATATGGTGTCAGTTCAATTGATTACAGAGAATAACTCCGCCGTTTATTTCGCTTGTTTTGCTTATGTAAAACACTTATTTGGTTTTGTTTGTCCTGATTTTTTTTATATCCAATTGTTTTCTTGTATAACTACTGAAGATTGAACAGCCGTTTTTTCACGTGTTTCAATTCCTGTTTTACATTGAGAAATCGATTAGACTATGATGTTATTTCGCTTTGAAATGAAGTCCAGAAATAGTTGCTTTTCGAAAGAGTAGAAGCGTGTAATTAATACGGGTGAGAAAAGCGGACCGTCCGAGACTGTGATATAAAAACATACAAAGTGTTCTTAAAATAAATGAACGCTTTACATTGCCTTATCCAAGAATTTCAGATAAACATACTTTGCATTCACTTTAATTTCATTTTCTATTTTTTAAAACTTGTTATTCATCCAAATACTAGCATTTACTTTTATATACACCAACAATACGTACAAAAGTTTAGAGTGATATTTTATGTTTCATATGCATGTACTAGACATACAAAGGTTTAGGGTTATATTTTATGTTTCATATACATGTACTAGACATACAAGGGTTTAGGGTTATATTTAATATTTCATATACATGTACTAGACGTACAAAGGTTTACGGTTATATTTTATATTTCATATACATGTACTAGACGTACAAGGGTTTACGGTTATATTTTATATTTCATATACATGTACTAGACATAAAAGGGTTTAGGGTTATATTTAATATTTCATATACATGTACTCGACGTACAAGGGTTAAGGGTTGTATTTTATATTTCATATACATGCACTAGACGTACACGGGGTCAGGGTTATATTTTATATTTCATATACATGTACTAGACGTAC
This sequence comes from Sepiola atlantica, assembly GCA_963556195.1. Classification (NCBI taxonomy): domain Eukaryota; kingdom Metazoa; phylum Mollusca; class Cephalopoda; order Sepiida; family Sepiolidae; genus Sepiola; species Sepiola atlantica. The sequence goes on along the minus strand of OY744522.1, from coordinate 12,099,066 downwards.
ACGGGTTTAGGGTTATATTTTATATTTCCTATAAATTTACTCGACGTACAAGGGTTTAGAGTTATATTTTATATTTCATATGCATGTACGAGACGTACAAGGGACCCGTTGGGTAACAATCATTACCACTATTTAGTTTAGTTTGATTTGATTCCAATATTACTAAACCGTGACAATATTTTAGGACATTCTACTTGCATTAATGATAAGTATACTTACTTCTATCCAATTCCAATGTCTCATATCATTTACAGACACTGTCCATGGTGTTTTTATACAAACCTGAAACACTTATGTTAATTAAGTTGCAAAAAGAAGACTCTTTGCTTGTACGAAAGTACGTAAAGGTTGTTTTTAATTTCACATTTTATTTTGTTTGTTAAAAAGTCGTAAGGTTTTCAGAAATCTAAAATGCTTGGCCAACAACAAAATTTAGGAGAAAGAATAAATCTATTAAGTATGATGAATTAATAAATAGTCATACAATTCTAATTGATTTACTACATGATACAAATTGGATAACCTTAGCATTTGGGCGTATTTGTAACAAAAAGAAGTTACCGATGTATATATGGGTGTGCACCTTTCTGAAAATGCCGGACCGTATATAGTATGCACACAATTAAATTGATTGTAATTGTAATTTCCATTAGTAAAGAACAAAGACAGATGAATTATGTAATTTACTGGGTAGGCCGACACAAATATAGATGCATTTCTATTAAGATCTAACATAACACGTCTGAATAACTTATATAGTATATAAAATGAGAATTAATAATGAGAATATATAATATAAATGATGAGAATGTATGCATATATATACATATGTGCGTATTTGTGTGTGAGTTTCTGTACGTATATATATATATATATATATATTATATATATATGTATATATATATGTGTGTTTGTATAAAAGGGTGTATATGTGTTTGCGTATATATGAGTGTATGTGTATGTATGTGTGTATATGAAGATACATATAAATATGTATGTATATGTATATCTGTATGTATTATACATATATGTATGTTTGTATTATGTGTAAATAAACTAATAAAGACACCTGTGTAGACAAAACCTGGAATTAGTATAAAATAGAAACTATTAAATATACATTTGTATAGATAACTATCTGCATAAAGGTTATGCTGGTAAATTATATTTAGTAATTATTGACCTTACCCTTTTGGATAACTTGAAATATAACGCTAAATATATCAATTTAAAGTAATCGTAATAAATATTTAGACGAATTCTCGATAGCTAATATGGAGTTTATAACTAAATTTAAACTTAATTCGAACTTAATTTATGGTAATAATTCCGTTTATTTTTCTTAATATTATACATAGACTATTTACAGTATATTTCCATTGACATTTATTTCACTTATATATGTAATTATATTTATCATTAACAGTAAGAGTGAAAATAAGATTCAAAAGTAATACAGACAAAAAAACTTACAACGTTTTTTTTAAATCTTAATATCTCTATTGATAGAGCTTTAGAAAGAGAGTAACACCTAGTTCCAGGCTTATCACCAGCATCGTTTAAATACTGACCAGGGTGACGAACATATCATAATGTGTGGATCCTGGCCGCAATGGGATATTTAGGAGGAAGTGGTATACATTTATGTATACGTATGTATACATATCTGGCATTCTGTAATATGTATATATATATATATATATATATATATATATATATATATATATATATGTATATATATATATTTTTATATATATATATATAATATATATATATATATATATATATATATAGAGAGAGAGAGAGAGAGAGAGAGAGAGAGAGAGAGAGAGAGAGATATGTAAGTAGATATCTAGTAAAACAAAAAAGTAAGATACATTTCAGAGGAAATATTATTTTTATCAATGAAACGGTGTTGATGCAAAAAAAAAGAAAATTGTTAAAATTATCCTTCAGGACTTACTGTCTTACCCTGGGAGAAGAAACGTCATAATGATAAATTCCAAATAGAGAAAATCAGATGCGAAATGAAGGGAAACTGGTTTCAGTTAAAGAAACCAATGGATAGAGAATAAATGGGTAAATCTTACAACGTTATGGGGGATTTTTATCATGGAATGTCTCCAACTGATGTTTCAGAAGCTAGGTCAAGAATTGTTAATAACTATCACCTCAATAAAATTGAAATAATAGTTCGACCTGCCACTGTGTCAAACAGAAAACTACACATCGAATTACTGCTAAAAACAAGTATTTATACCAACCAGGTGATTACCGATGGCAGATCTATGTTCTTAAAAGTTGTCGGATAATCTCAACCTTTGTGTAAACGAATGCCATGTGGTATATGTTAGGCTAATCTAATGCTTAATCTTTGGTATGTCTTGCCAACGTAAGCAGCTTCTTATTGACATGAAAAATCTGCACAGATACAAATGATTTCATCTAATGGTACATTGGTAAACACACTATTAATGTCAAAGGACGCCAAGAACTCAGTATCCTTTGAAAGAGATAATTTGTGTATATCAGACACAAATTCAAAAGAAACAGAAATACAGAAGGCCGAATGAAAGTAAATATTGGCTTAATAATATTAACTAACCAATTTCTATATTCATGTTATGCAGAAGTATCATCTCAATATAATTGAAGCGTTAGTTTATTAACAATTCACGGCCTAGGCTGTGTAGACAAAAGATGTTTAAACATCAGTTGGATATCTTCCATGATTAAATCCCCGATATCCTTGAGTAATTTACCTCTTTCTTTCTCTCAATTGATTAATACAATTGAAACAATTTCCCCATCATTTCGCATCCGATATCTTTACGTTTTAATTAACCATTCTGATGTTTCCTCTTAGAGGGTCAGACGATAACGCCTTAAGGAAAATGTTATCAATTTCATATGTATATTGTTTTTCGTGTGACTAATATCATAATATCAACATCAATAATGATTATTTTTTGCTGACGTGGATATACTTAGTTCTACCAGATGTTGTTACAATCGTGTGGAGCGTGACATACACCTTCTTATAAACAGTTTCAGTTTATTTCTCTGCTGGTAATGGGTAGTCAACGATTCTCATATTAGATGTATAATCAGTATTGATTGACTGATAATGTTCAAACGACCCAGCTTAGAGCTGTCCTTCATGAACAAGCAATGGTGAAAAATATTGATTATTTGTTTTCGAGTTTAGGTAGTCGTCCGGAAGTTATTTGGCCTTCGAGGAGACCAGACTGATTTATGTGTTAAATTATTGTGAGAGTGAGCGAAGTAGACGATTAGAGAGAAAACACATATTGCTATCGCAGCCTTTTTGTTAAGTCATTCCCGTTTGTAAGGAAGGAGGGGCACTTAGAATAAGAATGGAAATGATTTCGACAGAAAACAAGTAGAAGGTGATTAAGGTTAAAAACTATATGAAAAGCCGTTTTGTAGTCATGTTGATTGTGTTGTTATTTCTAAAATGCTTTTATGGATATTTTGAGTGAGCTAAGAATAGAATGATGGAAAATAAATACAGATGTAACATAGTTTATTTTGCATAGGCTTCGGTAAATACAATATTGACTATTTTAATATATATATATATACATATATATATATATATACATATATATATATATATATATATATATATATATATGATTGTATGTATATATATATATATATATATATATATAGAGAGAGAGAGAGAGAGAGAGAGAGAGTAAGATAGAAAGAGTAAGAGAGATACAAATTAAAGATTTCAATTATTTTCAAATCATATTATTAATATAGGGTACACACAATTTTATTCGAGTCATTTACAGCTGTTTCCAGAAGATGTGTATGCTTCGTTGTACAAAATAACACAACATCTTTTTGAAACAGCGTCTTTATTCAGAACGGGGTTTGGGAGAAATTATATTTACACACAGCAACATACTATGATACTGCCCCCCCCCAAAATATTCAAACACAACACAAACTGTAAGTGTAGATCCAATGTTAAAGTGTATGTTAAGTCTTTGTAGATAACTAAGACATTTTCAAGTGATTTTAAAGTTGATTATATATATATATATATGTGTATATATATACATGTATGTATAAGTATTTGACATTCTATATTGTATATATATATGTACATGTATGTATAGTATTTGACATTATATATATATATATATATATATATATATATATATATATATATATACATACATATATATATATATATATATATACATATATACATTCCTAGATTGTATTTTCTGAAGTCTATATACAGTCAGGTATCATCGGCTTCAAACTAAGAACGTCGTCTGACGATATTTACTTGACTGCCTGCTGGACATGAAACATGTCTGTAATTGTGTAAACCAAAATATTGGCATAAATACAATTATTTCTACCAAATGAAGCAATATAAAAGCATTGTAGTTAGACATTAAATTATAGGGAAATATTTGTGATACGTAGCTTAGGTGTGTTTATTTAACTTGGACACTTTTGAATAAGCCCATGAACATATAAATCTGGGCAATGTTTTACATATATATACTAAACGTTTGGTGAGCATAAAGATAAGAGAGAAATATGCGTGACGCGTAGTTTGACTTAATAATTTGTATGAAATAAAAGGATTTGTGCGACAACGGAAACTTCGGTCATCAACAGAAACAGACGGTCACATACGATCGGTTGAAAAGCAATCGATTGATATGGTTGTTTACGACGTTTCCAATATAATATGAGTATCGATCACCAGTTGAATGTAGACACGAATGTATATAAAAGCAAATCAAGATTGTCATGTCTCTCTCTCTCTATCTATCTATCTATCTATCTATTTCTCTTTCTCTCTCTCTATCTATCTATATATTTCTCTCTCTATTTATCAATCTATCTATCTATCTATCTATCTATCTATTTATATATATATATATATATATATATATATCTACCTATCTCTCTTTATATCTATCAATCTATCTATCTATCCTTTTCTCTCTCTTTATCAATCTATCTATCTACATAGTTATCTCTCTCTCTATATATATATATATATATATATATATATCTATCTATCTCTATCTCTCTCCCTGTATATATATATATCTTGCTCTATCTATCTCTATCGATCTCTCTCTCTATCTATCTATCTATATATATATATATATATATATATATATATGTGTGTGTGTGTGTGTGTGTGCGTGTGTGTGTGTGTGTGTGTCTGTCATTCTACTTGCACCCGAGCTGTACATCTACCTAAGTATCCATATGAAATCTACTCCTATGCTCACTGTCAACTGAGCTTCATCAGTTGTCTATCGATAGCATGTCATTCTTCCACTTGCTTGCGTTGGGCTGCATATTATTGTAGTTATCAGTAAGAAAGGCATTTAGGCGGTCAATTGTAGCTGGGGTGTTCAATAACGTTTCCAGCGCTCAACGCTCGGGAAATAAAATGATCACTTTCAATTGAAATATTGAATGTATGACGCGTAGACGCGCAGCAGTAATTTGCTATTCGAAGAAGCATATCCGACTTATGTGTTATGTTAGTAGAACGACAAGATGAGAGAGAAATGAAGAGAGAGAGAGAGAGAGAGCGTGAGAGAGAGATAGGGAAAAGTAAGAGAACAAAAAGAAGAAAGAGTGCTAGCTAAATATTTGTAAGTAATACTAATCTTCAATGGTACTTAGAATACAAATGAAAATTTAGTTGAAATTCTAAAATAGACTTAACGTTACAGCCAAACTACGTTACTACCAACATACGTTACTGCCAACCGACGTTTCAGCCATCCTACCCTACATAACTGATTATGAGATATCCACTCCATTAAATTAGTAAACAGCTAAAAGTGACATCATGCTGAGGCATAAAACCCACATTTTAATATCACTTTTCGGTGAATCTAGGAAATATTTGTTGAGATGAATCCCAGAGAAATGTAAATGTACTTTCACACAAAATAGAACTAATGAAGATTAAAGTGGAGCATCTGGTCTGTATTTGGCTGTAGGAGAAGAGATTATTTAGGCAGAGACAATTTTATGTTTTCCACTTATAGACTTCTTCGTAATAATAATAATAATAATAATAATAATAATAATAATAATAATAATAATAATAATAATAATAATAATAATAATAATAATAATAATAATATTAAACTTATAGAGTTCCAACTGAAGGGTTAGCCTTTCCCAAAATGAAACAAACCTCATGTCGCATGCAGCCCTCATCGTGTGTAGATATATTAGAGCTATTATATAAGTATAAGTATTTTAAGTTAACTGTTGTATGGATAGCATAAAAACGGTAAGAAAAAAGATAATTACTTAATGAAAATAAAAACACTTTTATTAATTTTACGTAAAACCATGTGTAAAAATAAATTTAATAAAATTTCCAGTTTTCATGAAAATAATGCAAAACTGAATTACTTTTTTTAAATATCGTTCCGTGTGTTATTATTTATTCAAATTGTCTTTTTATACCGTTTAAACATAAATGATTTATTTCAATCATCCAAAAAACTGATTTCATGTTTAACATTAAAAAGTAACGTTATTTGTCATTTTCATTTACCATTCTTCTTACATGTTCGTCTAAAGATGCCGTTTTGAAATTGTTTCCCATTAAATCAACATGAGCGTTTACTGATGCACTTATTTGGTGGCTATTTTGTACGATACGTTTTAACTGAACAATTGATAGTCCTCAACATTTTAGCTAACACCAGGCTGATCTTGAAACATACCGAAGAAATAAATAAGTGGTTGAAATACCGTACGATCTTCTAGTCACTGTAGATTCCCATGTATAAAGCAAGCCGGGGTCGCCATTTTCCCGTCTTAATCTTTATTAGTAGAAACAGATAATTTGAACATGCAAGCCTTTTTGAATTATTGATAAGTTGTTGACTGCGAGTTGTTCTACATTTGACGACTGGCTATTGCACATTTGCGTCCGCTTCTACACTACAAGCCTTCTTTCATGTATAGCTCACACACCACAGAGAACACCTAGTATTGCAACCTTTCTAAAAACACAGATGACTAGGAACATATTGTACAGATTATATAACAGTTATTTAGTATTATATCAGACTCCGCTATGCCGCTAAACACCATCCGGCATTAGAACAATAAAAAAACATTTAAAAAGATTTAATGTTTATTGAAAATACGATTGTTAAAAAAGTTATTTAAGGATAATGATTTTCACACATTTTTTTGTATTTTCGCAATAAAAGTCAATTTCCAGTATACTATATATTCATTAAATCAATTTTCAAAAAAAGATGCGATCTGTTTTTTTGTCAATCATCGTGGTTTAGAAGTTTAGAACTCACCAAAACGTTCAGCACACCCGCCGCCATAACAACAACGACGGCCATGATGACGTCAAAAAAAAACAAAAACAAAACAAAAAACCCAAAACATGGATATTTTGCGTTCGATTTTCGATTTTCCTTAATGAATCAAATAATACGTGTATCGATCTCGAGACGAAATAATTTTTTTTATTCCTAAATGTTCAACATACTTTCGATTTTATTTGCTGTTTTTACTCTCTCATGCTTTTTTTTTTAAATGTGTACGTTATTTGTGATGATGGTTTTAAATAGGCGAGGGAAAGTCAAAGCGACAGCAGAGAAAACGTAGGAAAATAATTACTTTAACTTATTGTCATGATTGATAACTGATCAACTTGTAACATGAGTAAACACATTAAATGGATAAAATGAAAAGGAGAGAAATAAGACGTATGTCAGATGAAAAAATAATTGCTTCTATAATAATAATAATAATAATAATAATAATAATAATAATAATACAAAATTTATTATTTTAGTTATGCAAGAAGAATGTCATAACAGATATGACGTCACAGTTTATGAATTTTCGAATAAAATCAAAGTAGAAGAAACAGTGGTAGTGGTTGTGACCCAACGGGTCGCGGGTACGTCTAGTATGTTGGTAAACCCGGTAGGTTGATCATATTTTAATTATGATATTTTTGGACGACGAGTCTCTTTAAAACGAGTGACTTTGTTTATTTCTATTATTAAATGTTAATTGGTAACAACGGCTGTGATTGGTCGAACTTGATCACGTGAAGTTCAAGATAGAAGATACTTTAAACATAGTAATCAGTTGGGCAGTCAAAAGACGCATACAGCAGACAGGTGTTGTAAGTGAATTCTCTTTGCCAAGTTCATCTTGAAATGGTTAATGGACATTTTAAAGTCACAGGTATTCTTTGTTGTAAGACTTACAAGATCTAAAATTACAGTCAGTCCCGACAGATAGCGGCTGGTGTCATTATCTACCATGATATGTTGTGAAGATATTACAGTAAGCTTAACAACCATTTTATTTTTATACACACGTTTTGTCTACATCTCCTCTTTTCACCATGACAATGCATCTGCTCACAATGCCCTTAGCATGTCTGGTCGAAAAGACGATCACCCTACTGAAACAACCTCCCCATTCACCTTTTCTCACCGATGTTTACTATTTTATTTTCCTCAAGATTACGGGTATCACCGAAGACGCACGTTTTGAAGTGTAGAGCCTACAATAGGGTTTGGCGGATACCAGAATAATGTTTTAAGCGGTGCAATGAAGCGTGTGAGATTAGACTACGAAATACTTTAGACTCGAGGAGTTTCATTTAAAAAGGAAATCATGTAATCTGTTGTTTGCAATTGAAATAAAATATGTCTAAAACCAGTCTCGATACTTTTCAGAGGCACCGCGTATAACAATAGCATTCGTAGAATGCAGACATTCGCATACGCGTAAGAATATTCTACCTGTTCAGATCACGTGACCAACCTTGTTAAATATTACTTGTTAGCAACACATTTAAGTTACGCGCATATATGCTTCTCTTAGTTCGAGCCGTTATTACGTATGCTCGCTTGATGAACGCCTTTAAGGCGAGCCGTTTCAACATATGAATGTTTCTGATTGGTTAGTTTAGTTATATGACATGAAAAAAAAGTATATATATATATATATATATATATATATATATATATATATATATATATATTAAATTAAACATTTTTCAACATAACAGAATTCTTCCGTTTGATTCAATTGTACCTTTTTTTTGCAATTTTTCTAATGATCATTTTCGTGTGAAAATCAAAAGAATAATTCATATTCTATAGTTCAAACCATATCAAAAACAATACAACTACCATCGAACACAGCAGGACATTTCCGAAAAAAACCCGCATCCCATGCCGGCTCATATATATATATATATATATATATATATATATATATATATATATATATATATATATATATATATATATATATATATATTTATATATAGTAAGCTATGAAAATATATTAATGGCAATTAAGCTACACAGAGGCTGCCGCGTGATATTTCAGAGGCTGCCGCGTTATATTTTCATAGCTTACTACCATGCTCTACTTACGTATAGAGCACTGTTGAAATAAATACTGAAAATTGATACATTAAAAAGTATACATCCTTATAAGCATGTTTGTGGATACATGAAATATTAATATATATATATATATATATATATATATATATATATATATATATATATATATATATATTATATATATATATATATATAATTTAATTGTTACATAATTACATAATTATAAGCACAAATTTCGGTAAACTTTATCTGTAGTATTTATTTGTACGCTACGCATTTATTTTATCTTCATAAAAAATGGTGTTTTATTATCTATTCGTGAGCTAAACTTTTAATTCAATACATATATATATATATATATATATATATATATATATATATATATATATATATATATATATATATATGTATATTACTATTAAAACTAAACATTTAATTCAATATATATTTTTTCATAGTCTACTATAAATAAATATATATATATATTATTGATCAAGTTTATAACATACTCATTTACATCTGTTTAGAAAAACTAAACATAAACAATTATTCAGTGTACGACCGTTTCCGGGACGATATGCATGTTTACTGATACCAAGTCGTTTTATCGGTAATGAATATAGAAACCTTAGTTGTATGTCAAAATATAGACTCATAATTAGAGCGTAGTTCACCCTTAATAATACAGAAATTCTAAGAAGATTAAAGAAGGTAGGGATATAACAATTACAATCTTCTTCTAAAAAGTACACAAAGTAATTAAACATAATATACAAAGGGACACAATAAGGAAAAAAGACATATTAAAAGTACCGAAATAGAAAATTTATACAGATGTTTTTATTAAATATGAGAATTTATGGTGTAAAATGAAATAATCTAAAAAGTCGAAATTAATTAAATAAAAATATATTATTTTAAAAGAATAATTATGAGAAAATTTTTCTATATACATATCTTAATAAAATTGAAAAAATAAAAACATTAATCGAAAATTACAATTTAAATAGAAGTAAATATAAAGAACATTATAAAATAATTAACTTTAATAAATTAATAAAAAATAAATGAAATAAAAGAATAAAATAATGAAAAATGAAGGTTAAAAGATTTAAAAAGAAAAAATTATAAAATTCATGAATTCAAAGTTACTTAAATTTTAAATTTTTTTAAAAATATTTACTTTAAGAAAATACCAATTTTAAAGAACAATCGCCGATAAACATATGTGCATAAACAATTTGGAATCTATTATAGGTAAAATAAAATATATCATATGAAAAATAAAAGTAAGAATAATTTAGTTTTAGAAGTATAAGCAAACTATAAATGACACACAAATATATAGTTAATACAAACAGAAGATATGATATATATATATTTAATGATACAGTGATATATTGTCACAGAATTGCATATAGACGTATAAAATAAACAGATATTTTGTTAGATGTATATCCACAAATATGTAAACATACACACACACGAGCACGCACACACACATATATATATATATACATATATATATATATATATATTTGCGTATATATATTCACACACACACACACACACACACACACACATATATATATATATATATATATATATATATATATATATATATATATAAACGCAATCGTAAAAATGTATAAATCGAGTACGGACAAACGAAGATGCTCTTACAGTTCCATAAATGCTAAAGTAAATATATTAGTAACAGGTAATACCCGGTATAAAACTAGAAACCGCTTGTTTTAATATCAATCGCCTAGTGTAATAGTAGTGCCCCATTTATTCTAGTAGAACTGGGAGGTTCAAAGATATTAGATCTACACACAAGGGTAATTTAAAAGTGTTTGGAGAAGAATAGTATTACCTCAGAATCTCCACAAATGAAGTAAAGGTGTGATTCCGTAAAACCCTCTTAGGCTGGCACTCAAAATAGAATATTCATTATAATTATAATAATAGAAGAATATTAAGAAACAATATGTAACAATAATAAGAATAGTAATAATGTATAAAGAAGGAGGAGTTTCTTTTATTGTAATTATAGACTATGCCAGAGAAATGAGGGTGTTTTATTATATACCTAGTTAATGATAATATCGGTCTATATCGAGGGGTGCACACCATGATCTATCCATTAAAATAATGTTTTATTTAGATAGAGAGGAACGAGATCGGGTTTCTAATGGCAGTGTTGTATTAAATAGAAGAAAATGTTATTATAAAAGGAAGTTCAGTTCAGTAGAAGTTATTATTTCTAAAATAAAAGTTAACTTTAATAAAAACGTGGATTAAAACGACTAAAGTCTATGAGTTGCAGGTCGGACAGGAATTGATAGAATAGTCAGAAGTAGAATAATTAAATAGTTCAAAGTAATGTAGAGAGGAAAGAGGGAGACAGAAGAGGTAATGGTAGAGAGAACTGAAACAAACAAACATATATATATATATATATATATATATATATATATATATATATATAACTTAACAATATATATACATATATACTGAGTTAACAAAAAAACGCATTCAGTCACAGAAACTAGGTACTCGCGATTTCTGGGAAATCTACAATAGTGTAGTGAACAATGGTCAATCAACGATTCCCCCACTATCAAACCATAATGATGTCATTAGTACGGCAACTGATAAGGGTGTACTACTTGCCCAGCGTTTTGCCTCTAACTCCACTTTGGACTGATAAAAAAACCCTCCTCAAATATCCATTGTGGACAGAAGCCACACTTTATAACCTGGTCATGGCCCCATCCCAGGTCAGAGACATCATAAAACACCTTGACACATTTAAAACTTGTGGGCCTGATCTAATACCAGTAAAAATAATAAAGAAATGCTCTGCTGAACTGACCCCTGTCGTCTCCAAACTCTACAATAAATGCCTAGCTGAATCTTGCTTCCCCGATAGCTGAGAAATTGGCTCTGTGTTACCAGTCTACACTCATTCTAAAAATAGAACCGATCCTCAGAACTACCGCCAAATCGGTCTACTGCCGATCTTTGCTAACATCTTTGAATCCGTAATCAATCAAGCGATATTACGGCACTTAGTTAATGCTAAACTTCTTTCTGACCGCCAGTATCGATTTAGACAGGTACGATCTACTGCAGACATCCTAACGGTCATCTCTGAACGCATGTATCATACACTCGACAAGGCAGGCGAAGATAGGACAGTAGCGCTTGATATATCCAAAGCCTTTGACAAGGTATAGCATAAAGGGCTTCTGAAAATACGCTCATACGATATTACTGGGCAATTACTTCACATAATTAGATCCTTCCTAACCAAAAGAAACATCCAGGTTGTCCTCGATGGCCGCTCATCTAAGCAAAATGACATAAATGCTGGTATACCCCAGGGATCTATCCTTGGACCTTTATAGTTCCTAATCTTCATAAACGGTCTCCCTGATGGCATAGAGTCTGAGATTGGTTTATTTGATGACGACACCACGATTTACTCTCGTCATGTTGGCAAAACAGACGCGATCATATCCGAAGCAATCACTGAATTCTTAAAAAATGACCCAGGCTGTAGTGGAGTGGGGTTATAAATGGTTGGTAACTTTTAATGCCGCAAAGACTAAGCTCATTTCCTTCAATAACTACAAGAAACCTCTCCAACTACTGATTGGCATGGCAAATGGAACCCTGCCTGAGAGTTCAACATTAAACCTCCTCGGCCTAACCTTCACAGGTTACATGAATTGGAACAAATACATTGAAGACATTGCCAAGGCTGCCGCAAAGAAGGTTGGCTACACCTGACATGATCCTGTATCTCTACAAAGCCACCATCCGCCTATACATGGAGTGTTGTTGCCACATCGGGGTTGATGCATCATCTACAAGTATCTCCCTCTTTGACAAGGTCCAAAAAAGAGTCGCCAACTTAATAGGTCCCTCACTGTCAACCAAGCACCAGTCTTTGCCCCATCGCTGCAATGTAGCATTCTTGTGCTTGTTTTACAAATACTTCAATAGATTATGCTCCGATGAATTGGCTGCTCTGGTGCCCCCGCGACGTAAATTTATTAGACCAACTCGACAATCAGCTTAATCCAATTCGTTCATTGTGAAGGTCCCCGGATGCCGAAGAGCTTTCTACTCTAATAGCTTCTTTCCTCATACTGCTGGCATCTAGAAATTCATCCCGGCCCCCTGTTTTACCGACGGTACTGACATACAGAAATTTAAAACAAATGTAAACAAACATCTCGCTGCGTAGCTCCCAAATCTTCTCCATTTTTTTCTACAGTAGCGTCCTGCCTTCTTTGTGCTCAACTATGTTATATATATATATATATATATATATATATATATATATATATATATATATATATGTGTGTGTGTGTGTGGGGGGGCGGGTGTTTGTGTATATAATTTTACAATACACCGGAAGAATGCTTGAAATAAACTATACAGGAAATTTGTTCATTGCGAGAAATGTAAATAAGTGATGAGCCGAAAACCGCTTTCTTACCAATCGTGTTTTCAATAAATATAAAAAGATTTTGACATTTTTGTATGGATGAAATTGGAGCAGCTGACACGCTGCTGCTAATATATTTGATGTAATCTTACATAATATCCAATCGCGTGGTCGTCTGTCTGTCTGTCATATTCCTATCTGATATGCTTAATAGTAAGCGGACATACAAGCATCTATACAAATAGTATAGATGCTTGTATGTCCGCTTACTATTAAGCATATCAGATAGGAATATGACATTTTGTAGAAGTTGATCGTTTACCTATGCAGGTTTTCTTAGACCTTCGTATTTTAAATATGATCAATGAAAGAGATTTATTGTAGACAGATGTACATGACAAGCGCTAATTTATATATTATTCTGTGTAATTTACTTTAAATATTTTTAAATAATAAATGTTTGTCTGGGTCAAAATGATTGGGCAAAATGTTACTTCTTCCGTAAAAATGATTGTCATTTACAGCTAAATTATTTTTCCTATTTAATGTATTTTCTCTATTTAATTATTCATATATTTACAATGATAGCAATTAAATTATTTTTAGAGAATAAATATTATCTGTATTCTTACCGGTAAAATAATTCTCATCTAATATTCATTAGATCAATAAAACGAATATCACTTTTTCAAATGTATATATTCTAAAATCGTAGTTTTTGAGTCGCCAGGACGACATACTTTAATTTTGGAAAAATTAATTTTAAAATGGATGAAGTTTAAATTTTTACCGTAGCGACATCAAATTAATCACCAATCATCATCTTAGCTCATCATACAATCTCATTCTTTTAATGTTTGTGAAAGATGATAATGTACGAACCTGCAGTTACTTAGTGTATTAATGTTTTGATGTATTCGTTTGATTTAATTTATCTTTGGCATATCAACTCTTTTGAATTTATTTTATGTCGAAACACAGTACCTATTGTTAACGATTCATTACATACGACTTTTTTCTAAATATAATTGGATATGTTACACATGGAACAACTGAGGTTTCTATATTCTCCAGCGATATGTGAATGACAAATTTTGAATTGATAGGATTTGATTCTAGTTTCGTGAATATTCTGCAGCAATCCACGAACAGTTCGTCGTATCGTAAGGGCTGGACAGTTTACACATAAAAGAGAAGGAGGTGTTACGTCCACCAGACGCTCCAATTTGTTGGTCAATGTTAGGTTTTAGGAGAACGTGCTATTTGATATTTACTAATGAGTCATCGCTAATCAAGACTAAAATCCACTCAAGGTTAAGCTTAATAAGATGGGTCGATTGTCATTTGAATTATGAAGAATATTATGAGAGAATTGAAATTGATGAGTGGAATGAACACACTTAGATTACTTATGATGATGCTTTATGAGAAATATGTTGTAACTTTTGATTTCAAGACAGTCCACTGATGTAGTGTTCCACAGATAGAAAATTCTTGGGGAGAAACACTGTTAATGCAAGTTTCATTTGATGTTAAGCACACAGAATAACAAAGGAAAGATCCTTGTAGTTGTGTGATAGTAAGACGCGATATTTCTGCAGATGTCTTACAGGGAAGAACACCGAGCACATTTCATTGAATAACTATTGTGTAGAGAAAAAAGACCAATTTCGTACAACCTTCTGGACACAGTTTGTCATGAAACATTCGTGCCACCTTCTATTTGTTTAGAAATGTTGCCAGCTGTAAGGAAACGGTAGTTTAACACTAGGCTTTGTATAACTCTGTCCTCTTTTGCCGTTGTCTTTCTTGGTCTTCCAGCTTCTTTATAGAGTTTTAGAACTCGGCTTACAACACTTTTTGAACGTTTTACACGTGTCTCGGTTTCTTCTATTGTTAGCATTTCCTTTCTTAATTTGACGATATTTGCTTTGTCGCTTAAATCAGTTTATTTCTTTTTGGCATGATTGATATTGCGTGACTTGCAGCAGTGATGATAATTAAAGTGTAGAATATTTATGTTCATCCTTTTATAAAAAAAGACTACTGTTTTAAATTTAAACGATTATTTTTCATTAATGTTTCTTGATTTTTGACACTTGAAATATGTAAAATGGTGGATAACTTTAATAATATTAGTTTAATTCATCTGAACATTTCGGTAAAAGTCCAACTACATAATTTACATATGTAGTGACATTTTCACAAATATAAACATATAATTTATTTGAGATTAGGAAGATTTTATTTTGGTTCCTTAATTTTGGACGGTACTGCATTAGAGATTAATTATCACTCAGTATTGGTGACGTCATCGGTGAATGAAGGACGAGTAATAAATGTATAGTTAGTGAATATGGAAATCTTAGTGAATGTGCATGACAAACGAGCATAATCCAACCTGAAAATGAACGGGTGCATCTACATTGTAATTCACATTATGGTTAGATTTCCAATAGCGATTATTAAAATCACTTGAGCGGAAATATGAATGAGTGATTTTCTGCACACCCAAAGGCAGTAATGGGCGATTCAATGTGTAAGACGTTGGAGCATCGTTATGAACCGTTCGATTGTAATTACGACACATATCGACGACCGTGTACGATGGTTGCAGGCAAAGATCGTTTCAGGGCAGGAGTTGTCGAGATAAAATATAATGGTTTCCGAAGCGGACCGGTATATGAATGGGGTAGATAATGGTTTATTCGAAGCTGAGCGAGCAAGTACTTACTTGCAAGAGCAAAGCACTGCGTAAAAATCAATCATGGAAACGGGACGATAGGGAATAAATGATCGATCAATTGATTCTGTTTATAAACAATTAGCTGAAGTATACATCAGCGCCAGGTTTCTCAAATGTTCCTTTTCTGTACAGTATCTGAACTGGAAGATAATGTATTGCTTTAAATTATAATAAAGTGAATTAAAAATTCAATCGTAAATTAATGTTGCATAATGGTTAGAGTGTTCGCTAATGGGCCGAGAGTTCGGAGTTCAATCAACGGACGAATCATACTCAAAATAGTAGTTTGTCGCTCCTTGCTAATACACTCTGCATCATAAGGGGATGACGAGAGGTAAGAGGGGCGATCCAGGGAAAATAGTTGCACCCTAACCCTACCCCTCTACATATCGATGTACTAAACAATGATAGAAAACTGCATTCAATGGTTTTTTTTTATTTACTTTATTACTGCTAAATTTAGAATAACAACAATTATAAAGTATTTCGTATCAGTGGATCAAAACGATAAAATGTAATGAATCAGTATGTTACGACTTGTTCATCAACTTGATTCTTTTGTTGGTATTGGTTTCTGATCTCCTTATATATATATATATATTCTTGGAATTCAGACGGACTGGGAATCTATGACACGCGGTTTGTCTATTTCTCCTCCTTCTCTGTGCCTGGCTGCTTGTTTCTTTCTTTCTTTTCTGCTACCGAGTTTGAGAACACGAGTTTCGCTGGACACATTTTGTCTCGGCTGGAGATGTATGAATAAAAGTAGTGTATGTGAATATGCTTAATTATGGTAATGTGTGAGTGAGGTTACGTGTGGGCGTGCTCATAGGATGTGTGTGTATTTAGGTTTGTGTATGCGCGTGAGTAAAGTTGCCTATATGTATGATATCGTCAAGTCGTGTCATAATTTTGACACGGCAGTTATTAGTTGATTAACTTACAAATCTCTCCCATTCGACCGCCATAGTTAAATATAAGTTTAAAATTTCCCCCTCTCTCTAAAAGATGTATCAAATTGGTTGCTACCACCACTCTCTCTGGTTGTGTTTGAATTGTCGTAGGGAAATTCAATTTTCTATCAGTCTCAAAAATGTAATTGTCTAAGTGATGCTTGAAAAAACCGCACGGTTGAAATAAATTATTGCATCGACAATTATGTGGTTTCGTGTTATTATATTTTGTAGTATTCTTGCTCTGTTTACTACATTGAGCTCTCATACACAGATTTCCTCCTGGAATTATCCCATTATAATACAAATATATATATATATATATATATATATATATATATATATATGTATATATATATATATTTATGTATAGTAAGCAATGAAAATATATATGGCAATCAAGCTACACAGAAGCTCCCGTGTTTCATCCCCGGGGGGAATCGTCAGGCATTTAGCCTGACGATTCCCCCCGGGGATGAAACACGGGAGCCTCTGTGTAGCTTGATTGTCATATATATTTTCATTGCTTACTACCTTGCTCTACTTACGTATCGAGCACTGTTGAAGTAAATACTGAAAACTGATACACAAAAAATTATATCTCCTTATAATATTTTATGTGGATACATGAAGTACTAATATTTATGTATATATATATATGTATATATATATATATATATTTATGTATATATATATATGTATATATATATATATATATATATAGCATAATCTCGTAAACTTATTAATGGGTAATTATGTATTTTGGAATACGTACTCTAGACAACACGATGAATAGCATTGTAACATGTGTTTCTTGTAAAGTTAACCATTTAAGGGGGTATTGTATATGACTTTAAGCATGTGTAGGGTTTCCTAAAAGTCACTGACACTGACTACCAAATCCTTAAGTGTAAAAGCAAATAACAGTATTTGCTCATAATCCTGAGGCTGAAGCTGCTAGACAAGCTGGATTATGTATGGAAACATGTCCATGTATTACAACATTCTATGTCAGGAGGATCGTTAAACTTCCAATTGTCGGGATCTTTTTTCTGATTGAAACTGTTGTATATTCTTCCAGACTTAGCTCCAATTCTTCCCGAGTGTTTTCACTTCTTTCTCAACGAGACCTTCCGGATCTCGGGAGGTAACATACTACACCTTTTTTAACGGTGTAGTATGGGTTTAATGGCATAGTGTTTTAATTCGATAACACAACTGGATTTCTGAATGTTACCAATGTGACTCAAACTGCCATTGTGCAATGTTAGTTCGTTCATCAATGCTTTATTTGCTCACGATAATGTCTGAAAAAAAGAAAAGAAAAATATTCAAAAACAAACAATTTATGATTTTTCCTCAAGTGTCAGTGACTTTTGGAACATCCTATATATATACATGAAATATTATAAGGAGATATAATTTGTTATCTAGCAATGTTCAGTATGTACTTAAACAGTGCTCGATACGTGAGTAGAGCAAGGTAGTAAGTTATGAAACTATATTTATAGCAATGAAGCTACACAGAGGTTTCCGCGTTTCATCCTTGGAGGCAATCGTCAGGCAAAAATATTAGTATGGCGATTCCCTCCGGGTATTTAATTGATGTTGATCAACATTTTAATAAGAATTCTAGACATATCATTTTATATTGATTTAAATTTTCTTCCGGGGACATAAAAGTAGTGTTAATCTGTTTATAGGATTAATTTTACCGATGTTGGGACGAGAATCTTCTTGATCTCTTTTTAAAAATCACGTACTAATATGAGGATGCGCGTGAAGGTTGCCATCATCCATAGTGTACAGCTTTGTTCGTCCGTCCAAATTTTGTGAACATAATTCTCATCAGTATGTTAAGCTTAATCAATGAACATGCTATTTCAAATGTGTGGCCAACGAATAGAGCGTCTTAAAGTATGCTTTGGCACATCGTAACCAAGACAAATAGTAAAAAACTGTTGAGAACGTAGAAAGTATTATATTTATATAGGTACTTTATTTTGGTTCCGAAACTAATCAATTGAAGCAATTAAATATATTTTGTGAACCAGTTCACAACGCATAATCAAGATAATCCCACATTATTTGAATGTCTGATACTGTGATTTCTTTAACTTATTAACAGGAGAGTGGGTGCCTAAGTCGTAGTTCTGGAGGGTCATTTTACCTAGTGTGTCACGTGAATATGATTTATTTCACCTGGTATGTCTCGTAAATGTAATCTATTTTCTTTAGTATGTGACGTAAATATAATTTATTTCATCTTGCATGTCACGTGAATATAATCAGTTATAAATTCTGAAAGATTTCGCGGAACTCAACCAAATTTTAGTATTCATCCAAATAAATCTATTCTTCAACAACAAATCGGTAAGATGTAAGTAAATCTATAATCAGGAAGATCATCACAGTTAAGGCTACTGGGATTACTGATGTTATTGCAACGGAATTTCCTTGTGGAATACCTCTATAAAATATAGAAATGTGACCGTGTTTTATACTTTGTTCTAATGTGAACATAACCTTCTAAGTACTTAGATGCTATCGATTTGAATATGAATTGCCATATGGGTATCCCATGCTGTTCATAGCTATAACTGTTTTATAAACACCGCTACAGTGTTAATATTTTTTCATAAATCTAGTCCCTATGCATGTGCCTCTCCAGACGAGGGCAGTGATAGATAAAAAGTCGGTGTTTAATATGGAGAAAGTCGAGCTTCTGAAAAAGAGGAACTCAAGTTTGGAACAAATAATTGAAGTTCATCACTAACAGATGACATGCAATTTCAGAAGCAATACTACACTATGCTCCTAGTTTTTAAATTTCAATTCATTTCCAATTTATCCCATAATTAAATGGATCGTAATTGTCCAATGCTACGTAAGCCATGTTTATTCAGATACTTGATAGACTGCACCTTTCGTAAAGTAATACAGGGCCAGTTGTACATGTTCAATAAGCAGAAGCGCAAGTAGTGCACAATTCTTTATATGACCTCTCCACTGACGTTGTTTCATGAAGTTTTCCAAGAGCATGAGTGCAGTGTTAACACAAGCTTACGCAATTTTGATTTGAGTCGGTTCACCGATTTCAATCTCCCGTGTTGTTGACCACCGGAAAAATTATATACCTCTCCAAGCATATAAGAGCATCCAATTATTATCTGCTGTCAGCGTGAACGAGTCCCAACACAACACAACAAAAAATGATCGGGTCAATGTTTCCAAAGAAGACTTAATATATCCAATCCGACAGATATTTATTTACAAAATCCGACTTTTATCGTTACGGATTGCCTACAGAACTTTTTATTTCCCTCACAAGCTTCAGAAATAGCAATACTGTACCAGCACTAACAGTAGGAATATATACGTAGAATACTAAATGTAGATGTATATATGTGGCCCCTGTAAATGCGTTAGACAGAAATCAGTGAGTGTCGAGAAGAAGTAAATAAAGTATGACAAAGATAAAAACAGTGTGAAAAGGGAAGAGTTAAAGTATACATATATGCCATTAAGAATATACATATATACTATAACCATTGCTGTTTTAGTAGCGTCATATTATACTGGGGTAATTTTTAGGAAGTTTCGAAAACGCATAAAATAGATTTTAGGGCTTTTTATAAGTAAACAGTTTGATTTTCATGAATAAAGCCAGTTCAATAAACTTCGATTTCTCAAATATTTCTTAAATAAAATCTTCCCAATTGAACTCATCATTGAATTGAAACAAGTTATTTTGAGTATTATTAAACTTATTTCTAAGAAAAGAAACTTATTTCTAAGAAAGGAAATATCAAATTCTACGTTACGTCACTTGCGAAATAGATTTACTCAGATGCAGGTTGTTGGATTTCAAAACATTTTCTTGCCAACATCAATATTGACACTTCGAGGCGATAGAAACATAAGAACATAAACTAGTATTTGTTATTTGTTACAAACATTATTTTTAATCATATGTATTGTATTGATTAAAGATAATGGTAATGTGTGTTACAAATTTTGTATAGTAAACTAAATATGAAATGCCAAAGAATATTAAAAATATGTTTATGAAAAATACGTTTTAAACAAATATTATAATGTACTTTTCTTGGAATATCAATCGTTAAAAATGAACCAGTGTATTACATTATTGAGTATTAACAATATGTTTATGAAAAATACTTTTTAAACAGATATTATGATTTTATTTTCTTGAAATAAAAATCGTTAAAAACGAATCAGTATTTTATTTTATTGAGTATTAAAAATATTTTTATGAAAAATACTTTTGAAACAAATATTATGCTGTTCTTTTCTTGAAATAAAAATCGTTAAAACAAATTAGTATTTTATTTTATTAAGATTCCCATTAAATTCATGTACTTTAAGCATTTCTAAAAAAGGAATATTCAATTAACACTCGCTTATATGAAATTTCTAACTTTTCTAAGTTTATGTTTATAACAAACAGACAACGAATATCTTTAGTCATATCATTAAAATTACTTTTCTTTCATAACTTATTGAAGATAAATACATAATAAGTTGATTTCCCATCATGATTTATTTTTAATATATTAATATTTTAAAATAATATTAATATATTCACAAACACTAGTGTATATGAAATTTCTGACTTTTCAAATTTATTTTTTATAACAAACAGACAACGAATATCTTTAGTCATATCATTAAAATTACTTTTCTTTCATAACTTATTGAAGATAAATACATAATAAGTTGATTTCCCATCATGATTTATTTTTAATATATTAATATTTTAAAATAATATTAATATATTCACAAACACTAGTGTATATGAAATTTCTGACTTTTCAAATTTATTTTTTATAACAAACAGACAACGAATACTTTAGTCATATCATTAAAATTACTTTTCTTTCATAACTTATTGAAGATAAATACATAATAAGTTGATTTCCCATCATGATTTATTTTTAATATATTAATATTTTAAAATAATATTAATATATTCACAAACACTAGTGTATATGAAATTTCTGACTTTTCAAATTTATTTTTTATAACAAACAGACAACGAATATCTTTAGTCATATCATTAAAATTACTTTTCTTTCATAACTTATTGAAGATAAATACATAATAAGTTGATTTCCCATCATGATTTATTTTTAATATATTAATATTTTAAAATAATATTAATATATTCACAAACACTAGTGTATATGAAATTTCTGACTTTTCAAATTTATTTTTTATAACAAACAGACAACGAATATCTTTAGTCATATCATTAAAATTACTTTTCTTTCATAACTTATTGAAGATAAATACATAATAAGTTGATTTCCCATCATGATTTATTTTTAATATATTAATATTTTAAAATAATATTAATATATTCACAAACACTAGTGTATATGAAATTTCTGACTTTTCAAATTTATTTTTTATAACAAACAGACAACGAATATCTTTAGTCATATCATTAAAATTACTTTTCTTTCATAACTTATTGAAGATAAATACATAATAAGTTGATTTCCCATCATGATTTATTTTTAATATATTAATATTTTAAAATAATATTAATATATTCACAAACACTAGTGTATATGAAATTTCTGACTTTTCAAATTTATTTTTTATAACAAACAGACAACGAATATCTTTAGTCATATCATTAAAATTACTTTTCTTTCATAACTTATTGAAGATAAATACATAATAAGTTGATTTCCCATCATGATTTATTTTTAATATATTAATATTTTAAAATAATATTAATATATTCACAAACACTAGTGTATATGAAATTTCTGACTTTTCAAATTTATTTTTTATAACAAACAGACAACGAATATCTTTAGTCATATCATTAAAATTACTTTTCTTTCATAACTTATTGAAGATAAATACATAATAAGTTGATTTCCCATCATGATTTATTTTTAATATATTAATATTTTAAAATAATATTAATATATTCACAAACACTAGTGTATATGAAATTTCTGACTTTTCAAATTTATTTTTTATAACAAACAGACAACGAATATCTTTAGTCATATCATTAAAATTACTTTTCTTTCATAACTTATTGAAGATAAATACATAATAAGTTGATTTCCCATCATGATTTATTTTTAATATATTAATATTTTAAAATAATATTAATATATTCACAAACACTAGTGTATATGAAATTTCTGACTTTTCAAATTTATTTTTTATAACAAACAGACAACGAATATCTTTAGTCATATCATTAAAATTACTTTTCTTTCATAACTTATTGAAGATAAATACATAATAAGTTGATTTCCCATCATGATTTATTTTTAATATATTAATATTTTAAAATAATATTAATATATTCACAAACACTAGTGTATATGAAATTTCTGACTTTTCAAATTTATTTTTTATAACAAACAGACAACGAATATCTTTAGTCATATCATTAAAATTACTTTTCTTTCATAACTTATTGAAGATAAATACATAATAAGTTGATTTCCCATCATGATTTATTTTTAATATATTAATATTTTAAAATAATATTAATATATACACAAACACTAGTGTATATGAAATTTCTGACTTTTCAAATTTATTTTTTATAACAAACAGACAACTTATATCTTTAGTCATATCATTAAAATTACTTTTCTTTCATAACTTATTGAAGATAAATACATAATAAGTTGATTTCCCATCATGATTTATTTTTAATATATTAATATTTTAAAATAATATTAATATATACACAAACACTAGTGTATATGAAATTTCTGACTTTTCAAATTTATTTTTTATAACAAACAGACAACGAATATCTTTAGTCATATCATTAAAATTACTTTTCTTTCATAACTTATTGAAGATAAATACATAATAAGTTGATTTCCCATCATGATTTATTTTTAATATATTAATATTTTAAAATAATATTAATATATTCACAAACACTAGTGTATATGAAATTTCTGACTTTTCAAATTTATTTTTTATAACAAACAGACAACTTATATCTTTAGTCATATCATTAAACTTACTTTTCTTTTCTTTTCTTTTGAAGATAAATACGTACTCGATTATTCATAATTTATATAAGTTGACATATCATTATTGTTTTCATTTTAAAATATCTTTATTTTTTCAAATAATATTAATAATGCCAATTATTAGTTGATTATATGAAATTTCTGAATTTTCCAAATGTAAAAGTCGCATAGCCTGGACGCGCACGACATCGCACACTGCCCATGGCCGTAGCGGCGGTGATTTGTTAAGAATCACCGTGTCTAGGGCACAGCATATGGAAGGCGGAGCCCATCCCTCTCCTTCCTTGAACCTTCCCTGAGTTTTAGTCAGGTACCCATTTACTGCTAGGAGAGTTTTCAGACCCGAAAATTCGCATGCCGTGAGTGGGATCGAACGCGGGACGTCCAGCCCAAAGACAAGTGCTATAACCACTCGTCCACAGGCCCTCCCAAATGTATTTTCATAACAAACAAACAACTAATATGTTTAGTCATATCACTGAACTTACTTTTCTTTCATAACTTTTTGAAGATAAATGCATAAACATTTAGATAACGTGAGGTCTAAAAGGATCGAGGTGCTTAGACACTTGTATCAAGAGTTGCAAACTTTGTTTATAAAATTGGGCTCTATTAGTAAAGTTTGAATAAAACACATTTTCAGTTCAAATTATCGACCATCCCTTTCTCTAAGAATTACAAGCTACACGAGAAAGATTTAAATTTTCATTAAAAATTACTATTAGCTTTTAAATAATTTAGAGTGTTATAATTAATAAACTCATTCCAATTTTATTTATTAGATAGATATTTAGACGACATGTATTACGTTAAAAAGTCTACAGATTTTAAAATAGTTGTTTTAATAAATAAACTAATTAAAACGTTGTTATAATACATAACCTTATTCCAACCTTAAAACGTTTGTTTTATTTATTAAAGAATATTTAGCTGGCAAATATTATTATTGCAAGAAAGAAAAGAACGTAAATGAACCGTGGAAATGTCACGTGGTCATGTTAGTACTGTTACATTAATTTGATAAATACTTACATTAAGTTAACATTATCAGTTTGTCTTCGACTGAAAATTATATGATGAAGTTGTATTTATTAAATCTAGTCTTATTAAAAAGGCTTCTTATTATATTAGGAAGGTATGGCATCACCTTTCTTAAACGAAAACGAAAGTAAACATTTCAAAAAAATGTTCATTTCCCTACAAAAACCTTTGTTGTTCACATAGAAACATTATTTCTTTTCTAAATCTTTTACATATGTTATAGACAGTTGTATATGACTATCTATTCAAAGTTAAGTATGTGTATATGTTTATATATGTGTATTTACGGTAGTCATTTAAACTAATTAACCTATCATTATGAATTTTGGAAAATATTCCTGACAATTAAGGTTTTGAAGTATTTTAAAGCATGTTATCAGCATAATATAGACACAACCTTCAGTTTGAAAATTAAAATAAGTCTGAGTTGCATTAAATTTGATCCAGAGTCATCAGACATCAATGAAGAAAGATTCCCTGAATTTCAATTTTTTTTAAAATTAATCCCCATTTTGCTTAACCACACGTCTTACTAATATGTTAAAAAAGTGGTATACAATGAACTGTTAATAATCGATCTCGTGTCTCAGCATTAAATCACCGTAAACGAGTTGATTTGGCATACAACACACTTAATAAAATCGAAATCAAATCCCACATGGCATTCCACATTCTTATTTTATCGAATAGCTTCTTTGTCCTATCGATACCGTAACAGCTTATGGAATCGGCTTTTCCGAATTCAACTCCGATCTGATTGAATGTGATTATTTACACTCTACTACTTTTGAGAAAATTATGAATCTGCAACTTGTATCAAGTAATCGTATCCACTGAATTGTTTACAATATTGTTTACCGGCATTAAATAAACATAAGATGGTGTATGTGCAATAAAACTAACAAACCCCCCAAAATGTTCCAGGTGTTAGCGATTCTTGTAATAGATACACTTTTTAACTATGGAATCGGAAATTCTGATGTTAAATCGTATCTGATTATGAATTCAGAATGTTTTCCAGCTGTCGATAAAATCAAAACTTGATTTCAATTAATTATACAATTAAGCAGAATTTCGGTATTAAATCTATTCTTAAAATTGTCTTGTTTACTTGCCTCATCACGACGACAGAGTGAGACAAAATGTCGGTTTTTATAGTGGTGACAATTCAGATGCCTAAAATTGGGCATTCTGGCTTGGCACGAAACTTCAACATGCGTTAATCTACATAGGTTTCTCCTTTACTGACTAAGTACAGAAAACATAAAGTGTACTATCAAAACAGACACTGAATATGCTTCGCTCTACCGACAATATATTTCTCATAGATACCATTTCTCTCACCTTTCAACTACGCTCTCTACTTACTCCTTAAATGCCCCATTTGCTCCCCCTAACATCTATTTATAATTTCAATGCACGAGTGAATCACTTAATTCTACATAACTCAACTCAACCCTATCCCATTATACTTGTAATTGAAATAAATTGTTACAATCAGACTAACGTTGTTCCCAATCCTAATTTCATTTATACATTATTTTTTCTTATTTAGTCATACACTTACTATTTAACCAACTGGGAAATCTTAAAAATATTTATAATCTAAATCTGTAACACTAGATTTTGCCCGATTTGGTCACATATTTAACACGTACATTCCAGATTCCCTTTAACTTGAACCCTAACTTCCAAGCTGAAACCCTTTAAAACTATCAAAATTATATATATCTTCGTTCAAAATCCGTTTTAATCACGCCCCCTTCCTTTTCCAGAAATATTTTCACTCAATGACCTGAATCTTACCTCTGCGCCACCCCAATTCGCACCGGCTTTAGTGCTTACAAGCAATAAACTGTATCCAAATAATCCCTCCCCTCTCCCTCCACAGCATCAGACATAGCTCATACAACTAACCACCTCCACCTCTTTCCTTTATGCTTTTTTCTTTATCCCTCCCTACCCCTCTTCCTCATTTTTCCTCGTTTACAACTAAAGGATTTCTTTTTTATAGATTCGCTTTAATATTTCATTGCCAACGTTCAATGTTCACACTTCAACTTCAATTCCTCTCTCGGCCCACGGAAGCATTTTTAAAATTACCCGAATTGTCAAAATTAATTCCGAATAATACACTTTACCTACAACTGAACTCAACATCTCTCCATTAGATGTACTTCATTATTGAAGTTCACGAAAACCATTATTTTCAATCTGTGAATCCCCTTTCATTGGACACCTCATCAACGGACATTTACCAACTGGGCAGACCCCATATCTTTGTTACACGAACTTTTTCACTCTCCATTACTTAATATTTTTTCTACATTTTTAATTTTGGCTTTTCCACTGTTAACATATCTACCTATGTAATTCCTCTTATGATAAGATTTTAATCTTTGAAAAGCCTTGGTTTAACGAAAAATAATAAACATAACTATATTACCGAGCATTCCACCAAATTTAGCATGAAAACAATTGGAACGTCGAATGTGTCCTATAGCAAGAAAATGATACAAAATATTATTAAAATTAATAAACACTGTCATTTGCCACAAATGTCAGGTGACTTACAATTAATTTAGCAACGAAATTTTGAAATGGAAGGTATGCCATGAGACAAAAATGTGCATAGTAGTAATACTACTACTAATAATAATACTTATCATTATTATTATGGTTATGTACTCACTGTGAGTTTTCACACAGGTCGTCATCAGTGAGTGCTCACTTCTTTCGTTTGCTTCACAGCATCTCACTGTTAGATCACCAGCTCGGTTGAGAAAAGCCATGCTAATGTTTTGTTGTCTAGCGCAGCTACGCCGGCTTCGCCGTTGGGTGGTCGATGTTTAAGGCATGACTCGATGATGTGGTCTAGTGTCTGTTCAGAGTGACCACAATCGCAAACAGCCGAGCCTCCATCCGTTCATGGTTGCGGCGAAACGGCCGACACCTGTCCTGAGGCGGCTGAGACTTGTCCGCTGCCGGCGAAGGAAGTCCATGCCTGGAAAGTTATCCGGGTCTTCCACAAATCTGTGCCACATTTATCTGCTGCCTGCTATTCCTCCGCCCAGCGATAATTAGTTTAATAAATGTCACTTTCATTCAATGAAAACTGGGTATGTCCTTAAGCTGTAATTTTATGAAATTGAAAAAAAGTTACTAAAATGTGTTATGAGGTATGGAACGAAGGTGATAAGGCTCCTCATTTGACTCCCGAATAAAGTCGGGTCGACATAGTATATATAGTTATGTAGATATATAATTTTATTTAAACTACTATACACTATTGCGTCTGTTGGAGACACACTTGTTTCGTCTGTCTAGACATTCAAAAATTAGGTTTCAGGTCCCAGATTCCGACAGAGTGAAAATCCGCAAGACATGTGTCATCTGATTTACTGTTCACGTCTATTGTGTCTACTGAATAGTTCCCTTTTGGAAGTTTTTCATTGTTCCGTCCATGCTAACAGAGACTGACAACCCTTTGTCGACTATTATAACTCAGAATATTTACCTAATTCTCGGATGGCCAGACCATACCTGGGTATCTCCAACAAACGTAGTAATTCTAAGTATTACAAAACAAATTAATATTTGCTCTTGCATGACTTATGATAGAGCACTGTAATAGTGTTTATCTGTTAACACGATATATATATATATATATATATATATATATATATATATATATATATATATATATATATATATATATATATAATATTTTAAACGTCGAACTTTCAATATGATAATTTTATAATGTTTTTGTATATTATTTTTGGATCTTAACACGTAACCCGTACATATTTGGATCTAGCGTTTTTCTTATGTTTGCTTTCTCAATATAAACACCTAGAAAATCGGCTGGAAAAAACATCGCTGCTTTTTACAGCTGCGATCAAACAGTTTCCATTGGAAGTGTAGCTCTTATATATTTCTATAAATAAAATAAGTATCATTAATAAATACTTCTATTCATTATTTGTATGAAGAAAACTATTAAATATATATATATATGTATGTATATATATATATATATATATATATATATATATATATATATATATGTGTGTGTGTGTGTGTGTGTGTGTTATGTTCGATGGGGGGAATGATTTTAGGATTAAAAAAAGAAAATACGATTTAATGAAACATAGATATAACCCCGAGGCGCCTTTCCAGCGACTACTTTTCAAAGGAAAACCTTGATATTTGTTTAAGAAAAAAGACAAATTTAAAACCAATAAATGGTATAATGAAGAAGTTCAACAGGTGGCGGGAGGGAGAAAAAAATTATATAAAAGAGAAAAAAAATATGGGGTATATTAGTGCATTCATATATGTGTATAAACATGGATATACATAACCAAGCACAGATAAAATGATCTACCATCAGGAGCAAAGGAGTCTCCAATGATCAACACTCTGTGTTTTAAGTCTCTTTGTCGGCATAGAGATGGCCGTTGAGTATTGATGAAATTTGTGACGTCCTCTATATAGAACGGAGAAGTTGTCGTCCGAATAGAGATCACGGCAACTCTTTTTTACTAAGCAAATGTTCACCTATAGCTGATTCGTGTGCTTGTGGATGTGCAGATGGTGGGGTGGGTTAATGTCGGCGCATATACCCTGGCACATGTTGGGCAATTCTAATCGACAATCGCTGGGTGGTCTTGCCAACGTTATCAACGTCACACTTACATTGAAAGCGATACATTATCAAACAAAAATCAGTGGTTGGCTTTTTTTAAATCCTAAAATCATTATATATATAGTAAGTTATAGAAATTATATGTATGCCCATTAAGTACCACAGATGCTTCCACGTTTAATCCCCGTAGGCAACCGTAGGCTAGCTCTACTCACATATCGAGTACTGTAGAAGTAAATACTGAAGATTGATACATAAAAAGTGTATATCCTAATAACATTTTATGTGGATACATGAAATACTAATAATAGTAGTAGTAGTAGTAGTACTACTACTACTACTAATAATAATAATTATTATATTTTAAAAAAAATGTATTTAATTAAAAAAAATGTTTAATGATGCTGGCCTAGGCTTGACACCAGACAAAATATTTGTAGAAGGTCGAAGAGTATGAGAAGACCGAGTAGGTACAGCACAAACCGGACCTCCACTGGAAAAGTGCGGAGAATGCTGGGACCTTGGGGAGGCTTATTGCCACCCAAATCCCAGAGAAGACCAATTGTCCTTGCCAACGAGAAATCAATGGTAAGAGGTTGTTGCGATACCGCATCGTTATCGAAAAGAGGTTAACAATACTAGATATCTAAGGAGGCTTGTTATTACTCAGACTCTAGGAAATACCACTGTTTGTTGTCGGTGAGCTACAATGATGATGGTCTGTGTGAGAACCTCTAGTGAGTACAAATAATAATAATAATAATAATAATAATAATAATGATAGCAATAATAATAATAATAATAAGAAGAAGAAGAAGAAGAAGAAGAAGAAGAAGAAGAAGAAAAGGAAGAATAACAGCAACAACAACAAATATATTGCGGCTTAGGGTTAATTATGTAGGCACTAAGACCCAGACAACCTCCTTGATTTGGTAAGTCTGGTCAACCGCCAGACATATGTATCACTTATTTCGTCTTTCAAGTTAATCATGAAAGTGTCAATCTCTTGTTGTATTGATCGGGGTAAATATTTGCTTTTGGTTTCTGAGATTTTTTTGTGGCAACTTATTTTTATTTGTTTATGTCTTTTTTGCTGTTATTTTATTTTATATCATATAAACAATGAAATGGCGAGTTAAAAAATCTGTATAAACATCGAACAAAAGCAAATTTTAAAAAAGCTTTTGTTTTGCGCATACAAACACCCACCCACACAAGCACACACACCTACCCACATACATACACACACACACATATATATATATATATATATATATATATATATATATATATATATATATATATATATATGTATATATCATAATGTATACGCTACGTTGCCCGAATAAATACTACAAAATCAGAGGTTCCAAAAAATGTGACTCAAACAAAGTAATTCGAGTGTATACGCGAAGGGGGAAAGGAAACATATATCTCAACCATAAACACATACTGAACTGGAATCGTGTCTACTGTCTAATGATAGATGCAATTGATTGAACACAATAGTCACCATTTACTTTCCTCATCACAAGAGCAGAGTTAGACACGAAGTTGTTTTTTAAATGTAGGCAATCCAGATCCCCTAAAAGGGGAACCTAGGATATAAGAAAAAAATGCCTCTGTCTAGAAGGATTCCTCTTTCACGTACCAGTACAGGAAAGAGTAAGTTTAGTATCAAAGAGATACTACATTTTGCTCTGAGCCAAAAGGCAATATTTCTAATATAAAGAGTTAAAAATGAACACAACACTCTCTATGTTATCGGGTATCAGAAGTTGACAAATATTGCCACTCACCTCTAAAACAGTACATAAGAGAGGACTGACGTTTTCATATTGAACACGTCCTGAAAAATCAACAATAGTCTAGGCAACAAGTAAAATTAGGCTATTTTTTCACAAAATGTGCAAACGTCAAACGTCCAAATATTTACTTAAACAGTGAAATTATTTTTTAGTGGATGTGTACACATCACATTAAAATCCAAAAGTTAGAATTTGAAATGATTTTATTTAAAACTTTACTCTTCAGTTTTTCGAGGGGAGATCAGTTTGTTATTTAACTTTAATGAAAATGATCAAAATATTTGGTATATAATTTTAAAGTAAACTGATCACTCTGGTTGAAATTGCGATACGTGGTGTTTTTCTAAAACACCGTCGGAAAATTAAGTCGGGAGATTCTTTTAGAGTAAATGTTTATTAAATACTGAACCCACAAGAAAACATTACGAATTGTGTTTGTATTATGTTCTTATTTGTAATCAGGTGTTTAATATTTAAATTACGAGTTTATACCAAAAACTTTTCACCGAAACATAAACGAGATTAAAAATTTTAAGGGATTATGCTACAACAAGATAGAAAACTGCCGCATAATAATAAAACAACAACTTAATTTTAGATTTAGATGGGAGATTTTGAGGAGATAACTTCGGAAAGAACGGGTAATCATTTTTATTTTGAATTTCTGGCAACATCCAGATCACCACTGTAACACAGACAAAATGAAGGTTTGTTTTATATCTATCATAAGATAAAACTTAACCGTAACCTTATCGTTCAGAACAGAGACAATGCCACATTACAGCCAATTATTCCACGAGCAGCCGCTAAATCCTAAATATTCTTTTTCAACGAATAAAGAGCTTACACTAATTTCAAGCAACTCAAATTTCTTCATTTTTCTGTAAATCATCATCAAAATGTCGTCCATCAAAATAGAAAAGCACCTGCACAAAAGGAATCGAAAGATCTGGCAAAGATTCATGTATCGGAAAAACTGAGAGGCGTGCAGTGTAGATATCAAGCCAAAGTATCACCCGGTAGGTGTAAGTATGTTTCTTGTAGATACAAAGGAAAAGGGCGCCGATATTTTTAAACGGTGTAAGTATGTTCCTTATAGATACAAACGAAAAGTGGCGATATTTTTAAACGGTGTAAGTATGTTCTTTGTAGATACAAACGAAAAGGGCACCGATATTTTTAAACGGTGTAAGTATGTTCCTTATAGATACAAACGAAAAGGGTGCCGATATTTTTAAACGGTGTAAGTATGTTCTTTGTAGATACAAACGAAAAGGGCACCGATATTTTTAAATGGTGTAAGTATTTTCCTTGTAGATACAAAGGAAAAGGGCGCCGATATTTTTAAACGGTGTAAGTATGTTCCTTGTAGATACAAAGGAAAAGGGCGCCGATATTTTTAAACGGTGTAAGTATGTTCCTTATAGATACAAACGAAAAGGGTGCCGATATTTTTAAACGGTGTAAGTATGTTCTTTGTAGATACAAACGAAAAGGGCACCGATATTTTTAAATGGTGTAAGTATTTTCCTTGTAGATACAAAGGAAAAGGGCGCCGATATTTTTAAACGGTGTAAGTATGTTCCTTGTAGATACAAAGGAAAAGGGCGCCGATATTTTTAAACGGTGTAAGTATGTTACTTATAGATACAAACGAAAAGGGTGCCGATATTTTTAAACGGTGTAAGTATGTTCTTTGTAGATACAAACGAAAAGGGCACCGATATTTTTAAACGGTGTAAGTATGTTCCTTGTAGATACAAAGGAAAAGGGCGCCGATATTTTTAAACGGTGTAAGTATGTTCCTTATAGATACAAACGAAAAGGGCGCCGATATTTTTAAACGGTGTAAGTATGTTTCTTGTAGATACAAAGGAAAAGGGCGCCGATATTTTTAAACGGTGTAAGTATGTTCCTTATAGATACAAACGAAAAGGGCGCCGATATTTTTAAACGGTGTAAGTATGTTCCTTATAGATACAAACGAAAAGGGTGCCGATATTTTTAAACGGTGTAAGTATGTTCTTTGTAGATACAAACGAAAAGGGCACCGATATTTTTAAATGGTGTAAGTATTTTCCTTGTAGATACAAAGGAAAAGGGCGCCGATATTTTTAAACGGTGTAAGTATGTTCCTTGTAGATACAAACGAAAAGGGCGCCGATATTTTTAAACGGTGTAAGTATGTTCTTTGTAGATACAAACGAAAAGGGCACCGATATTTTTAAATGGTGTAAGTATTTTCCTTGTAGATACAAAGGAAAAGGGCGCCGATATTTTTAAACGGTGTAAGTATGTTCCTTGTAGATACAAAGGAAAAGGGCGCCGATATTTTTAAACGGTGTAAGTATGTTCCTTATAGATACAAACGAAAAGGGCGCCGATATTTTTAAACGATGTAAGTATGTTTCTTGTAGATACAAAGGAAAAGGGCGCCGATATTTTTAAACGGTGTAAGTATGTTCCTTATAGATACAAACGAAAAGGGCGCCGATATTTTTAAACGGTGTAAGTATGTTCCTTATAGATACAAACGAAAAGGGTGCCGATATTTTTAAACGGTGTAAGTATGTTCTTTGTAGATACAAACGAAAAGGGCACCGATATTTTTAAATGGTGTAAGTATTTTCCTTGTAGATACAAAGGAAAAGGGCGCCGATATTTTTAAACGGTGTAAGTATGTTCCTTGTAGATACAAACGAAAAGGGCGCCGATATTTTTAAACGGTGTAAGTATGTTCCTTATAGATACAAACGAAAAGGGTGCCGATATTTTTAAACGGTGTAAGTATGTTCTTTGTAGATACAAACGAAAAGGGTGCCGATATTTTTAAATGGTGTAAGTATTTTCCTTGTAGATACAAAGGAAAAGGGCGCCGATATTTTTAAACGGTGTAAGTATGTTCCTTGTAGATACAAAGGAAAAGGGCGCCGATATTTTTAAACGGTGTAAGTATGTTCCTTATAGATACAAACGAAAAGGGTGCCGATATTTTTAAACGGTGTAAGTATGTTCTTTGTAGATACAAACGAAAAGGGCACCGATATTTTTAAACGGTGTAAGTATGTTCCTTGTAGATACAAAGGAAAAGGGCGCCGATATTTTTAAACGGTGTAAGTATGTTCCTTATAGATACAAACGAAAAGGGCGCCGATATTTTTAAACGGTGTAAGTATGTTTCTTGTAGATACAAAGGAAAAGGGCGCCGATATTTTTAAACGGTGTAAGTATGTTCCTTATAGATACAAACGAAAAGGGCGCCGATATTTTTAAACGGTGTAAGTATGTTCCTTATAGATACAAACGAAAAGGGTGCCGATATTTTTAAACGGTGTAAGTATGTTCTTTGTAGATACAAACGAAAAGGGCACCGATATTTTTAAATGGTGTAAGTATTTTCCTTGTAGATACAAAGGAAAAGGGCGCCGATATTTTTAAACGGTGTAAGTATGTTCCTTGTAGATACAAACGAAAAGGGCGCCGATATTTTTAAACGGTGTAAGTATGTTCCTTGTAGATACAAACGAAAAGGGCGCCGATATTTTTAAACGGTGTAAGTATTTTCCTTGTAGATACAAAAGAAAAGGGTGCCGATATTTTTAAACGGTGTAAGTATGTTCTTTGTAGATACAAACGAAAAGGGTGCCGATATTTTTAAATGGTGTAAGTATTTTCCTTGTAGATACAAAGGAAAAGGGCGCCGATATTTTTAAACGGTGTAAGTATGTTCCTTGTAGATACAAACGAAAAGGGCGCCGATATTTTTAAACGGTGTAAGTATGTTCCTTATAGATACAAACGAAAAGGGTGCCGATATTTTTAAACGGTGTAAGTATGTTCTTTGTAGATACAAACGAAAAGGGCGCCGATATTTTTAAACGGTGTAAGTATGTTCTTTGTAGATACAAACGAAAAGGGTGCCGATATTTTTAAACGGTGTATGTTCCTTGTAGATACAAACGAAAAGGGTGCCGATATTTTTAAACGGTGTAAGTATAGTCCTTGTAGATACAAACGAAAAGGGTGCCGATATTTTTAAACGGTGTAAGTATGGTCCTTGTAGATACAAAGGAAAAGGGCGCCGATATGTGTAAACGGTGTACGTATGTTCCTTGTAGATACAAAGGAAAATGGTGCCGATATTTTTGAACCACTAATGAGTTAGGCTACACTTCTGTATGTTTTCAAGTACTACAAATAAGTCGTCATGATAGTTTTTTTAAATTTTGATTGTGTATTTTTTCATATTGTTACATTTTAGATAGATTTAAAATAGCATTATATTTTAAAGGATGTGGAAAATAATTTAAATCGCTACATTATTACTGGATCAAAAATATTGATGGAAAAGGTTTTCATAATTTCAGGATTTTAAATAATAATTTCGATACTTTGGATGAAACAATGAAGTATCAACATTATCCTTAAATGATCTCAGAAAAGTTTAGCTGACATTTTCAACAAAGCCGTTTAAATTTAATTCAACTTTTAAACTCTAAACTAAATGCAGATTGGTCACGTCTTGTCACTTTTGAGGACCGCAGATCAATTGTCCTTTTATTTATTTTGTATTTTTCGACTTGTGGGGCTTATTTGGCGTTTATTTTCTTTCTCTTCAATACTAAGCCTTGACGGGCAGAGCATGTACTATTAAAGACAGACAGATTCATAACGTATCCAAGCGTGTTAGTGAAATCAATTCTACAACCGCACCAAATCTACAGAAGCGTCAATTTCCCTTTCCACTGTAATTGGAATAAAAATAAAATTGCGAACAAAAGCATATTTCGAATGTTCATGTTTGTTTTTGATGTCTTCGATAATAAATTGAATACTATTCTTTTTTGTTAATGTAAAATATGTTAAATTCCTTAATATTAAAAACATTTAGGTTGAAAACACACAAGTTGTTTCAGAAATTATTTGCAAATCAATTTCTTTCACAAGTTAAATCTCATTAAAATTACACTCCCGTCCTGTCTTTTCTAGCTAATTTCTCAATTTCGCCGTTTTTCTGAACTTAACGCTTTCCATCCTCTTATTGGCTCTTCTTCAACGTTTTCTGTAGAAAAGGGAATTCTTTTGCAATAAAGCACTGTTTCTACCATATATTTCATTCGATCATACTACAGAAATATCGATAAGAGGGGTGATTTTGTTCATTTTAATTGGTATCTCCACACTATTATTAAACATGGTATTTTTCTGAAATTCATTCAGAAATGTCATGGTGTAAACTTTCCCATGCATATATACACGTATACAGATATGATTAATTAACATTTAACATCCGGTTTACAAATAACTGATTTTACACATCCGTCACTATATGATGACGTTTCCTTGTAAACTCATACATTTAACATCCGTTTGTACACGCTGTTTGATTTAGTAGACATTCAACCACTTTTGCGCGGCTGGCTTACCGAGGAGCCGGGTTTTTTTCATTCGTTGCGCTATCTACAGGG